>NW_021025372.1:1562251-1669690 GCF_004153795.1 Camellia sinensis | reverse complement strand
CAGCTAAGGATGTGCAGCATCTGGCCGGAATGGCCGCCGCGCTTAACCGATTTATAAGCCGATCATCAGATCGCTGCCGCCCCTTCTTTCAAGCTCTGAAATCAAAGTTCTCATGGAATGAAAAATGTGACCAGGCTTTGGTCGAGCTCAATGAGTATTTGTCTTCAGCGCCCCTGTTGGTCACGTCGAAACCTGGCGAAGAGCTCTACCTTTATCTGGTCGTTTCACAACATGCGGTCAGTGCGGTGCTTGTCCGGTCGGAAGGAATCAAGCATCTCCCTATCTTCTACGTCAGCAAAACCTTGCTACCTGCAGAGTTGAGATACTTGCCGCTGAAAAAACTTGCATTGGCATTGATGATGGCCTCTAGGAAATTGGCGCACTACTTCTATGCCCATATAATCATCGTTTTGACCGAGTTCCCCCTCAAAGCTTTGTTCGAACGGGCGGACTTCTCCGGTCGAATCCTCAAGTGGGCGGTTGAATTGGGACAATTCGACATCAAATTCCAGCCACGAACTGCCATAAAAGCTTAGACATTAGCCGACTTCATTGCTGAATTCTCACCTGGAACTCTTCCGGTATGCCTGGTGGATATTGCTGCGGCATATGAGAAGGTAAATGTAGGCCAGACCGCAATAACATAGTTAGGCGATGACGGCGACGCGAAACTTGCGCGCCCCACCGAAGAACCTTCGGTTAGTATAATATCATAGCCCGGCGATGCGATGACGAAGTTGGGTATCACCGACCAACCTGCTCCGTCTGGTACCGCATCACCAAGGGGAGAAGAAGTGGAACCGCTCAGCACAGAGCCTGCAGCCGGCATAATACTACAACCCGGCGATTCGCCTACGGACTTAGGCATTACGGATCAACTTGCTGAGTCCGGCGCTGAATCGCCGAGGGGGGCTGAAGTGGAACCGCTCAGCACAGAACTTGAAGCCCAACAGCCGAACAACCGTGATCCCGTCAATCTTCAAGCCTCTCAGGACCCCTAAGACTGTTGGAAGCTCTTTGTTGGCGAAATGTGGAAACTTGTTGTTGATGGAGCCTCGAACCGTCACGGTGCTGGGCTAGGTATAGTTCTGATTTCGCCAGATGGGCTGACTATCGAACATTCTATCACCCTCGGATTCCCTGCCTCAAACAGCGAGGCTGAATACGAAGCGTTTTTGGCCGGGCTCAAGAGCGCGATTCAGATGCACGCATCCAAGCTAATGGTTTACAGTGATTCCCAGCTTGTGGTTAACCAAGTTTCTGGGGTTTACGATGCAAAGAATGACAGAATGATAAAGTACTAGGCTCTGGTCAGAGACCACATCAAGCGATTCCAGGCAATAAAGGTCCAACAGATTGGCCGAGAAGAAAATGGCCGAGCAGATGAATTGGCCGGCCTTGCTTCCATGGTCGATAGCACATCTCCCAACCCTCTTCTGATTGAATTCCTTCGCGGCCCAGCATTGAGAAAACCGGGCAGACAGAAGTACTCTACGCCGAGCTAGGTCCTTCATGGATGGACCCTATTATCCTCTTTCTCGGAGACCGGACCCTTCCAGCCGAGAAGAAGGAAGCACATAAAGTCCAGGTGAAGTCAGAGCGGTTTTGGCTCTCTCCGTTAGGCGCTTTATACAAGAAGTCTTTTACCGGTCCTTATCTAAAGTGTGTATACCCGAGAAACGTGGACGCCTTCCTGTACGAAATTCATGAAGGCATCTGTGGCAGTCACATAGGGGGTAGATCTTTGACCTATCGAGCTATTTCGCAAGGCTACTGGTGGCCGTGCATGCAAGCTGACGCGCAGAAGTATGTTCGCAAGTGTGAGAAGTGCCAGAAGTTTGCCCACCAAATTCACCAACCGGCTAGAGAACTTCTTCCCCTCACCAGCCCTTGGCCCTTTGCGATGTGGGGGCTTGATATAGTGGGGCCACTCCCAACTGCACCAGGCAACCAGAAGTTCTTCATCGCGGCCACAGACTACTTCACCAAATGGGTTGAAGCAGAGCCTTTGGCAATAATCAATGAGAAAGACGTCAAACGGTTTGTCTAGCAGAATGTGGTCACGCGGTTTGGCGTCCCAAAAATTCTGATCTCTGATAACGGCACCCAATTTGACGGTCGCCTATTTAGAGGATTTTTTGAAGACTTGAAGATTGAATTCTATAACTCTACCCCGGCTTACCCCCAGTCTAATGGTCAAGCCGAAGCATCAAACAAGACCATCGTTGATGGGTTGAAGAAGAGGCTTGAGAAAGCCAAGAGAAAATGGGCCGAGGAACTCCCCAATGTCCTTTGGGCATACCGAACAACCCCGCGGCAATCCATTGGGGAAACACCTTTTGCTTTGGCATATGGCATGGAGGCGGTCATACCTTTGGAAGTTGGAATGTCCACCCTCAGAAGTGAAAGTTTTAAGCCCGAACTGAACGCGGAAGCCATTGCCCTGGAATTGGACCTCGTGGAAGAACGTCAGGAAATGGCTCTCATCTATGTGGCCGCTTACCAACAAGAGCTCTCAAGGAAATACAACAAAACGGTGCACCCCAGACCGTTCAAAGTAGGTGACTGGGTCTTGAGAAAGGTCATGGGCAATACCCTGGTGCCAGGTGAAGGCAAACTAGGGGCAAACTGGGAAGGACCCTACAAGATCACCGGTCTGGCGGGCAAGGGGGCATACCACTTGGAGGACCTAGAGGGAAGAGGAATACCCCGGCCATGGAATGCGGCCAACCTCAAACTATACTATTTTTAGCTTTTGTTTTCTTTTTGTGCAAATGAATTTTTTTCCTTACATTTCAGAATTTAATATTCTTTTTGTCAATATATAGAAGTGTCTCATCTTTGCCTTAGCATTCTGATTGTTGCTTTTCAATTTTGAGATTCTCAACCGTAATGTTTTACTCCGGTTGATTTTGAGATTAAAACCGAGATGATTTACTCCGGTTCATTGAGTCGACGATCAGATCAATTGAAATTCTCAACCGTGATGTCTTACTCTAGTTGAATGAGTTGAGGTTTTGCTCAACTTTTAGATTCTCAACCGTGATGTCTTACTCCGGTTGAGTGAGTTGATGTTTTGCTCACTCTGAGATTCTCAACCGAGATGTTAACTCTGGTTGAATGAGTTGATGTTTTGCTCAACTTTTAGTTTAAAATCGAGATGTTTTACTCCGGTTAATTGCGTTGATGATTTGCTCAACTTTTAGTTTAAAACCAAGATGTTTTACTCCGGTTAATTGTGTTGATGATTTGCCCAACTTTTAGTTTAAAACCGAGATGTTTTACTAAGCTGACGATTTATTCAACTTCCTGAGACTTTAACCGCGATGTTTTGTTCTGGTTACTCAAGCTGGTTAGTCTTGCCGAGGTATTTTGTTCAATTGAAGCTATTTCGCTTGAAGACCGTACAAACACTTGAAGAAAACGGAGCTTTTTCATTGATGTGAAAAGTAATTACAAGAGGAGAGGTGGATAACCTGGTTACATGTGTAAACCGAAAAGGAAGAAAGAAGACAAAGAAAACTAAGCTCAGAGGGAAAGGTCAGTGAATTCGTCCTCGGCTGCCTCCAGGTTGACCGTTGGTGTTTGGTCTTGGACACCGGTCTCCGTTTGGCCGGGCTGAACTGTGTGATTTTCCCTCTCTGCATTTTCCTCGGTTTCCTCGTCGCCTTCTTCCTCGGCCTTAGCCTGCAACGCGGGGAAGACGTCGTTGGCGTAGGGCACGAGATAGCTCGGTAGGGAGGCAGTTGGAAGAGTGGCGAACACGTCGGTCCTCGGTCCCTGGCCGAGATGTTCACAAGTAGACTTCTACCCAGCCTTGAAGAAAATTTCTTGGGTGGCGCGGACCTGCTTTGTGTAACTATCCTCGGCTTCAAGGAAACCGACGTTGTTTGCACCCTTCAGATCCTCTTCCCGTGATTGTTTCAGCGCATCTAGCTCGGCCCGCAGCGCGTCTCTCTCATTCTCGGCAGAGCCAAGCTGGCCGAGTAACCGAGAGTTGTCGGAGTTCGCCATTTGCAATGAAGACTGGGCTCTCCCGAGCTCAATTTGGAGGCTTGCAACCTGGCTGGCAGAATCATTGGCCTTCTGCCGGAGTCAGTGAATGCGCTCCATGACCAAGTGCTGCTTCTGGATGACCTATAAGAAGAAAGTTTAGTTAGAAAGGAAACCGAACAAACACTTGAGAAATTTTGAGGGAAGTTTGAGATTCTTACCCTGGTCATGGATTTGACCGACGACTTCACCAACCGGGTGTTTGGCACATGGTCACTGCCAACCACGTTGCTTGGTAGTAGGAGCGCTTTGGTGAGGTCAAAGGCGAGCAGATGCTCTTTGTCGCCTTTGACAGAAGCTGTTGCCGGGATCTCCTTCCCCCGGTGTTTGAATTGCGATTTCCACGTGGGCGTTGGGTTGACCGTGACGGTAGGTTGCTCGGTATTGAGCTCCACAACCAGCTCGGCAGATGGGTCTGCACAAGGCCTTTTCCCAGCGCGGCAGATGTCTTGGCTTGCTTGCCCGACGGCGGGAGATGCCAACGCCACCACGGCCCCACTGGATTGACCGGCTGCAGGAGAGCGGGTTGGTATGCTCGGTATCTCGGTGGAGGTTGTTGTGAGTAGGTTCTTGATACGGCTTCTCTTTGCCATTTCTTCTACCTCGGTTAAACGAATAAAGGGGACGTCTGGCAGTGTGGGATCTGGAAGCGGAGATGGAGCGCGGAGAAAGTCAGTAACTTTACTCCGGCGCGGAGCTGAATACCGGTATGTCGGAGTGTAGCCGAGGACCTCATTACAATCCCGGTTGCGGTAACGGAGCACGGTCTTGATGGCTGCTTCGTTGGGGTAGTGGTAGTGGGCTTGCAAGGCTTGGATCGCTGCAAAGGAAATAAAAGTGTCAAGTACAGAATAGTAAAGATAAATTGACCGAGCAGTTAGCACGGCTTACATGTCTCGCCGAAGTTCTTGCTAATAAACCAGCCCAGTACGTCGGCTGTTTCATAGTTGACAAACACTCAGAAAAAGTCGTCGTCTTGTAAGTCCTTGTCTGGGGTGCCAGTCACTATTTTTTCTTTGCCTAGTCGAATTTTTAAGTAATAGGCGAAGCTGTCGCCCGTGTGCCCAAGGGTGTATTAACGGAGTATCTCGACTAAACCTAAGTTGGTTCCTAGCCTGTTGTTCAACTCATGGACCCCGTTGATTATTCGATAAGTGTTGGTTGAGACTTGAGTGGGTGCTAGCTCGGTGCGGCGTAAGAATTCGGTCATCAGTGGATTGACTGGGAAGTGGAGGCCTCCTTCAATGATGGATAGCATGGCGAAGGGGCACTGGTCTAATCTGTCCCAAGGGGTTGTCTCAATTTCGCTGAGCTCTAAGTGGACGTCGGCCGGGATACCATATTCTTCCCGGAATATGGCCAAGGCAGCCGGAGTATCAACATGGAAGCGGAAGCGCCCCATGTGTAGCCGGCTGGTTTAGCTCGGCTGAGGTGGTTTGGCACAAACTGGAGTTTAATGGCTGCTCGTTCTTTAAGAGCCTCGGTAATTGGTCAGTGGTCCCCTTGGACTCTACAGGAAAAGGATGGCAAGTGTAAGTGGAAGCGCGGTCGTAAAGAGTTCCAGACCACCTCGGTCGCGAAGGCAAACCAAGGAGCTCGGTTGCTCAAGCAGACCAGTTGCTAGCCCGGTCGAGCGGCCAAGTCCTCTGTCTACCTCGGTTTCTACTAAGGTTTTGGCAAACTTGTAAATTGCTCGATCTAATTGTTTTTTGGATCAAAAGAAGACCTGGGGCCCGGTCCGCTCCAAATCTTCATGTGTTCATGTGTTCATCACTGGGATTGAAGAACAACGAAGAGAATAGGGGCAAATGTGGGTTTTGGGAGGGTTACGTCCTAAAACCTACGGATTTTGTGCCCTAATATGTGAAATATCAAATGAAATAGCAATAAAGTGCTCGAAGGACTTACCAGGAAGGGGGTTGAATCTGAGTCTTCACGCACGAACGGAGAAGAGGAACAAGAATGGAGGTTGGAGCTCTGGAACGTCGAAGGTTGAAAGGGAGTCAGTAAGAGTGAAATGAAGGGGGATATGGCGTGTTTGTAGGGTTGAAGAACCGCCAAAAAATTTGAGTGTGAAGGGACGTGATGGTTGGCTGCTCGAGGCCAATGAGCGAGCGACACGTGTCCCTATTAACGGCGGCGTTAGTACTGAAGAGACAGGATGGCAAGTCGATGCGTTGACCAGGCAAGTTCAGAAGTCAGTCATATCAACTAGCCCGGTTGTCGTCTTGCAAACCGAGGACTGAGGAAGAGTTTACCCCGGTTAGAACAAATAATCCCAGTCACGCTTGCGCGGACGAGATTAAGGGGCAATTGAGAGGGAGGTTTATAATCTGGATTGGGCCGTGGTAATGGCCGGGCAGATTTGGGCCGAACACTGTCGGGCCTTGGTAGCATGGGCCTGTCTAGAAAGGTTTTGCTCGGCTAAAGCAAGGCATGGTTGGACCAAGCTATTTGGCTTCAGGGTGCAGAAACCGGTCGAGTGATGGTTCGGCCGAGATGTCCGCTGCCTCACTGGGTTCCACGGTTCGTGGGTTAGCCCAGTAGGAAGGCCGACAGCTAACCAGCATGAGCTGTCCTGAGCTCGGCTGTGCCGGAATGTAACCGAGCTCGGTCGTCATTGAGCTAGGCGAGCAGAGCGCTCTGGCTAGCAATACAGCACGGCCTTTAGCAGCTGAGATGCTGCAGCCCGGCTGCCGAGCTCCCAGTAGTGTGGGCTGGTGGTCTGGTTAGGTGATGTTCAGCTAGATTTGCGCTGACAGATGGGATAGCAGCACCACATGTCGAGAGACTAATGGGAGTAGATTTGGGGCGCATAAGGTATATAAGCGAGTCTGCGCCCCCCATGCGGAGAGAGATGAACATTTGGTGAGATTTACACTAAACAATCAATCCTCTCTCTCTATCCCTGTGTGTGTCTAACTGATCGTCAAAGGGGCATTCCAGCCACACACCGCCGGATAGCTCACTGCCGTTGTGCTCGCAGGTCGATCGGATAGGCAAGAGCTTGGAAGAAAGGAGTACGGGCTTGCCGGAATATTTTCTCCCCGCACAGTGAGGATGAGCAATGTCGGTAGACGATGAAAATGGTGGATGCGATGAACAGCCATCGAGTTGATGAAGATAAAGAGATGCCGTAAAAGAAAGAGAAGAAAGAGAGGATATAATGGTCAAATAAAATATTGAAATAACAAATTTTGTTTTTTATACAAGACTTTATGATTACGAGTGAGTTTTAAAAGTACTAATTTTTTATTTTTTTGGTTCTTTTAACAAGAAAATGAAGCTTGGATGGGATTACTGATCAAATTTCCCAATTTTGAATGGGGAATTTGGTCAAACTCCCTCATAATAAAATGGACAAATACAAAAAGTTTTTTTTAAAAAGTCCAACACATACCACTATTACTAAAATATTAAACTTAAAATAATAAATTTTTTGATTTAGAAGTCGATTTTTAATAAAATTAATATTTTTAAAATCCTCTCATCAAAATCTATCAAATAAGATCCACGTTAACTATGAAATTCTTAAAAAAAAAATATTATCGTTGAAATTGTTGTAAATAGTAACATGTTACTTTATTTCACAGTAACATGTTATTCTATCTCATAGTAACATGTTACTCTGGCAATATTATCCAAAAAATAATAATAATAATATTTTACTATATCTTTACTTAATTATGCGCCTCTTCCTTGAGGAATTTATGAAACAAAATAAATTAAACTATCTATTTCACCAAACAAAAGTCCAATGCAGAGGTTTGACTAAAATTCTAATTTTGAATCCAAACACAATGTTATAGTTTCTAGTTAATTTTCTTTACACGTCTTGTTTATCATTTTCATCTTTTGTCACATATAATTTTTCATTAGTTTGGAAACATAAACAAAGAAAATTTAATAAACATCCACATCTTTAGCAGAAAAGAACCAATGATTTTGAAGAAAAAACAAGCAGGGTATATAAAAACCATTATCAAGCTAATATAGACTGCTAAACTAGATGACAGTTGAACAACTTTGATCCAGATCTATTTTGTGCAAGTTACTTGCAATTATAATATCGTATAGAAAAAGGAAAAAAACACACCACACAGCGAATCTCAATCGTAAATTTGTAACCGGCCCATCTTTACCAGCCAAACTGTCTTCAGTTACAGAGACAACCAAGGATTCTTGAATATCCTTGGAACTACAGCTTGCACCAACGCAATCTGACGACACATTGATAAACTTGTCATGGGGTTGACTCAGTTTCCGCTGGTTTCAATTCAGTATCGGCTATGTTAGAAGTTGAGGATTTCTCGTCTGCAGCTGCAGTAGCAGACTGATTTCCATGATCAGAAGTCGAGGATTTCTCATCTGCATCAGCAGCGGCAGCAGCACTCATGGGGTTTCTTGAACTGCACCAAGATCATGGTCATGTTGTCACATCCCTCACCGCCAGAAATAGATGGTGCCAAACACCTATCAAGTACTCTTTCACATACCACAGAGCTCGCTTTCATGCATAATTAGGAAAAAAAAACAAACAAATTTTTATATTTGATTGAGGTACCCAAAAATTTGTATTGCCAAATTCTACTTCTGCAAGAATTCTAAGATTGTCAAAAGCTCAAAAAACTGGTCACTAAGATCAGCAACTCTTTCAACAACAGGTGGGTAATGTGTTATAACAAACAATTTATGATGTCGACAATGAAAGCTCAAATATCAGGATTGAAAAAATGAAAACCATGCATATGGTAAATGTACCACCGTTGCTACACATAGCCAGTGGGGGTTGCCAAAGCTTTGCCCAAGAGTTGATGTGTGGTGAGAAATTTATTTATGTATAACATTACCAACAATACTTATGTACCCAGAGAGACAACCACAATCCCAACCAATATAACACATGCTTTCTCTATCTTTTCTTGCAAGGAAAATCTTATTCCAATTTCAGTATCAATCACTAAGCATGCATTTTTGCTTTTGGTCCATGGCAAAAAAATATGCATGTACTTGCTTAAGTAGCTTCTTCAAAGTATACTATTGATAAGAATTACCACACTTAATTACATATGCCTTATTCCACCAATACAAATGGGCATAACAAAGAGAGATCTCACACACTTACTGTGTTCAACTGCTCATGTAGAAAATCTACTAGCTGCTGGCTTGACATGCAATCCCTGAAAAGAATTCAAAATCCAAGTGATTATTAGATATTTGAAATATGATCGACACTTGTATTGGCAAAAACGCTAATTCTATTGGTTTTTAGGAAGAATTTAAGCAAGCTTGGGAGCTTTACAACAAACTACTTATACATAAACAAAGTCGAGCAGCATATAAACCCCAAAAATCCTCCCAATGTATCATTATAACATATACAGTTTTTTAATTTTTTAGTGTTGGGCAGGGGCGGGGGCAAGAAGCTTTGTTGCCAATCTTTAAATGCATCAAAATGAATAATTTTTTTCATTATTAAGTGAAAAATTATATCTATCACACAGTTCAGGTTTCTCAGAGTGTAATTCTTAACTGCTTGATTTGCTCAAAAATATTTTTCTCCAAATAATTAGGATGCAATTATAATCCAAATACAGCACAAGTAAAAACCTGCAATTCTAGAAAGAAACCAACTAGAAAGAAACCAAACTCATTTTTAAAATTCTTTCTATCCCTATTTTAACCAATGTCTAGGACAATAGACACTTGGTAAATCATCGCAACTCACAATTATTTCCAAAATATCCCGATATTAACCAATGTCTAGGACTGGAGGTCATCAAATGGCCTGCAAATAAAAAAGCCCAATATTATTCAATCCGCCCAACCCGTTCCAACCTGCTTAAGTGTCCAGCCCATTCTAATCCATAAAAGATGATTTAAGGATTTGACAAAAGTTTGTTATCCAAGCCCGTCCATAAACTCGGCCCATAAGAGCCCGCATGGGTAATCCTGGCTCGACCATCCCATTAGCCTAACTCAAATTATCCCGTCCATATTTTATTTATTTATTTTTTATATGTATCTAAAAAAATCTACACCATTCAGTTCAAATTCAATCCATTAAATATATTAATAATTATATACATATGTATGATATTGAATGTGCATTTTTAGGCTGATGTTTGTAATTTTATTTTAATGTGTAAGTTTAAACTCGTGAGGTTTTTGAGGAGGTAGCACACGATCAAATTCAAAATAGAAAAGGCCAACCTACTTGGGTTTCTAACTTGTGTGATGTTAGTCCTTTTGTTTTTTTCCCCCACTTGCAAGTATTTTAAATAAATTACATTTCTTGGTTGTTTTTTCATTATATGAGATGTAAAAAGGTAAAAAATAAAAAAACAAAAGGGAACGTGCTACAAGTGTACTTCCATTATATGACTAAAAAACAATCATATAATGAAAAAACAAGTGGGGGAAAATCACAAAAGTACATAACAATATATTATATATATATATATATGGTACATACCCTTAACGGGGGGTGAAGAAGTAAAAAAGGAAAAGGTTGCTGTGGGTCCTAGTAAGGACAAGAGACAAACTTCAATTTCTTCCACTCTTAATGAGATGGAATCTTGAGCTATTAGACTTTCTTCATCACAGGATGAAAACAAGAGTAAACTTGAGGAGAAGACTAACAGTCCATCCTATGACAATGGGATTGTTAAGAGGATGGAGAAGTCTTTCACTTCAAGGGAAGAGAACAAGCAGAAATTAGATAAGAAGATCAAATATTTAAAGCTAGCAATGGAAAAAGGCTTTGCAAATCTGTCGATCAAACTGAAGAAGCCATGCTTCAAACCTTCAAGCAGAGGCCAAAACTTTCCAAAGCAAGGGCAAGGTGGAGATGCCAATGACTCACCATTTGTAATATATAACATTATATCAATCAATAATACATCATTCATTCTCTATACAATTCTCTTTATACATTGATTTTTACATGTAAGTTTCTGAATATTTCTGTATATTCAAATGTATTTTTGATACAAAGAGTACACCACTTATATAGAACTCTAATCCCTAAGACTAAAGGGGAAATACGAATTACACAAAATATTTACACTATCACAATCATTCTAAATTCTTAAAATACAATATAGGCAATATATTTCTCACACATGACAGTGCCTCTTGGTCAGAGAAGATGCAGCTTCAGGGCATATCTTTATTTACCTGTTAGGGTTGTGTATTGAGCTTCATTTCACATCTCTATTATTTGGTAATAAAACTCATACCCAAAAAAATAAAAAAATAATAAAAAAGAAAGAAAGAAGACACCATCATCTGATGTCATGGTACAGAGTTCACCTACATTCTATTACGTATATTATAGGTGTGCCACCCACACAATTCAATACAGATTTTATATATCTCCATCTGAGTTTCAACTAAATTCTAATCCACAGATTCATAACTAAAATGAAACTAATACAGACAAATCACTATCCAAATCAACTCTAGTGGCAAATAAAAAAAACTTTGCAACATATGGAGAATGAAATCACACAGCTGCAAGAACAAGATGAAAAAATATGGATCAGCTGAGGTAAAGGTTCAAAATTAAAACCTTTCAAGTAGTCACATATCAGGACATCCCTTGGCAGCTGCATAACTCTGGTTCTGCATCCTTCAGCAAAACAAATTCAAGATTCAGAGGTGGCCTGAAATTGAAGAATGCAGAGCCTAATTACAATAAACATACCAGTAGCTCATCATAAGCTCTACTATTTGTTGTTGGTTCGATGCTGAGAATGAACACTTGTCTGCAGCAAGAGAAAGTGGCAAACCCCAAAGCAAGGTGTGCAAACTTCCTACTTCATCCCTAGAAAATGCAGGGGAAGCATCAATAATGTCCTTAAAATTACTACTTACATTGCCAAATGGTATGGACATAATCAGCTATTTGTAGAATGGAACCCACAAAATTTTCATATTATTGGTGCTTTCCTAAAACCCCAAAATTCCAAAAATTGAGGAGCTTTACACACTCCACTTAACACAAAAGAGAAAAATACATACACAATACAAGTACAGAGAAAATTATAAGCATTATCGCAATGGCATTTCCCCATATAATACCATCCTTAACAACAAAGATTATATCTGACACTGTGAATTTATGAAATCTAGTAACTATACATCTAGTCATCATTTGCAAATTTTAATCCACTAAGCATTCAAATACATTAGGAATTAACCAAGAGGATATCCAACTTTTTACTAATAAATGTCAAAACAGTAAACAGCCCAATAGATGTAAGATAAACAAGTTGAGTTCAGAAATGTCCATTGCATGCATTATAGAAGTTTGTGGTACAAACATTTCATCAAGACCATTACAGAATTATATAACCAAAATAGAAACAACAAAAAAAAAAACAAAACAAAACAAAACAAACAAACAAAATCTATCTGCTTCTTACAACGAACTACAATCACTATACCTAGGGTAAAACAAATTCTACGCATAGAAAATGAACAGAAAAGGGAGAGAATAAACTGGGGGGGAAGGGATTCCTTTTTTTCCCTGTCAACTAAGAGGCATGCTGGTAGCAGTAGAAACTAGGTTCCTTAGCTCCATCAAATGTTCATCATTTGATATATGGAGCGAAAGGCGAAGATTTGTCACCAATGTTTCTTGTTCCCAACTTAAGGGTCCCAATGCATGCAATGCCTCAATAGTGCAACAGTAGGCATGTAACTCTAACCTATGAATTTCTTCTGCCAATTCCACCTGACTGGGAAGGAAACAATTCCCTTCCTTAAAGCCCCTATGACAAACAGACTCAGCATCACTACAATTTCCTTCAGTATCTTCAACAGGACCTCTAGAAAAATTACAACGCAACTTAAAGGAATCATTGCTAGTAATGCTACAACTAGCCACAAAGCATGTAATATTGTCTGCATCATTAGGTTCTAAGCTGATTGCATGCGAACACCCAACAGCTCCGCTTGGTTTCTCCCTCTCCACATCGACTTCAGTAAAGTGAGTTGTTCTGCTGTTAAAAGAAGTATAAAAGTTTTTTTCACCCTGCATTTCTCGATGGGACAAAACAGCATCTATCTTTTCAGCTAAAGGGGGTGGATTTGCAGCAAGCAGATGATGACACCTACCCTCTTTCGCAATTACTCTAAACTTCTGGGAAGTTCTTGCAGGTGCGTCAACTTGGGAATAGCAATCGGGCAATCCTCTCTTCAGAGTTCTGGAGGAAACAATATGTGATTCTTGGAAATTGTTATTGCTCTTAGCAGCACAAAGCACCTTATTTGCAGGGAAATTCATCCCTCTATTTGTTTTCTTAACTTGGGAACTCAATTGATTGTATTTCAGAGTTGACCGTTCACTGCATTTCCCATCTTCATCCCCCCCCCCAAAAAAAAAAAAAGAAAAAGAAAAAGAAAGAAAGAAAGATAAAATCAATATAAGGTTGATCCCATTAAAACTATTGTTAAATTGTATGACAACAAAAAAAAAAAGAACAAGATCAATATTGCTCTAGAAGCCCCAAAATAAATCAACTAGGTCAAATGTCATTAATAACATATCCAAATAAACTTGAATCTAATTATTCTCAAGTGTTAACTTATTATATCCGCATAAGAGTATCAGCTATAAACGGATTTGTGGAAAATTTGGGAAGCAGAAGATGCAAATTTTAGCAGAAGAAAGAGAATTCAAAACAAGAACTCCTAAATAATACATAAATAAAGACCGGACACTGAAATATTTGAGTTGCAGGCCTAAAACAGATTCAGAAAAAAACCTACCTTGCCAATCACGAACCATTTGCCACCCTGCCAAGATTGTCGCACCCGGAGGTCATCTTTACTGACTTTGAATTCATGGGAGGATCCAAGTAACCTAACCAAAAGGCAATTCCTACACAAAACCTTAGAAACAGTTGCCATCTTCCAAGAAAAATTCTGAAACACCTCTACAACATCACCAGGAGACACAATTCTCCAATAGTTTCACTGGAGGAGGACAGGGACTAATTGACTTTCTAGCAATGCAGAAGAATGATGAGATTAATGTTGTGTTTCATTTCTCTTTCCAAATCCCTACTCAAATCCATAATGATCCAAACAAAGACTAAGAGAATTGGAAACCATTCAAAAATTTGTATAGAGAGAGATAGAACTACCTTGCAGTAATTTAAGAGTTACTGATAACAAGTATATGATGAGACATGATGCATACATTCCATTGAATTCTTGTAATGACTATGTTAATGGAAACTGCCACAATTGATATCACCTATGTTATATATCAACATTTTTGTAAATATAAATCCTCTCTCTCTATTTATATAGACATTACATGTACCAAATATAGTGATCAGATGAACTATGTAAAAAGCAACATTAAATACATAAACCTAAACCTAAACCTAAAGATCATCATGCTATGTCCACCTGCGCCACAAAAAACAGCAATCTTTACAACAAGAAATGGCAGCAGAAAATTACCTGACAAACCAAATTCAAAAAATAAAAATTCAAGTAATTTCAACAATGAGAAACCGACACGCAGTCCAAACTTACTTTCAGAGAACAGAAATTGTTTTCTGAAAACAATTTACATTAAAAGCAGAATCGAAGCGAAGCGAATAACCTTATCGGCGATTTGAGATTTCGATCGAGAGAGGTTTGGATTGGTATGTGGGGAATTTGGTTTTGTTTTCAGTCTCTCGTTAACATTGTTGTTGTGGAGGTGATGGTGGTTATTTGGCCCGTTTGGCAGAGCCGTGGAACAATGATTATACATATATAACTTGGAGTTTTCTTAAGTGTGCAAGTGCACACCATGTGCCACTTACACAAAAAGTGTAAGTGTAAGGTGTAAGTATAAGTATAAGGTGTAAGTGTAAGGTGTAAGGTGTAAGTGGGTTGCACATGGTGTGCAACCTCAAAAAATGTGTAAGTGTAAGGTTTAATTTTTTACAAAAGGTGTAAGTGTAAGGTGTAAGTGTAAGGTATAAGGTGTAAGGTGTAAATTGCACACCATAACCAAACCCATATAACTTAGGGTTGGTTTGGGATGTTCTAAAAAAAGTGTATTTTTTGATTTATTGACTTATATGAGTTGGGTTTGGGTTGGATTTGATGTGATGTGTTAGAGAGGTGATGTGATTTAAATAAGATGATGTGACTTAAATAAGATAGTGACTTTTTGACTTTTTGTATTATTTAGTTTATGCCAAACTAATCCTTAATAAATTATAGTTATAGTTGTAAACATAAAATTGTGGAATTATAGATTTAAATTAGTTTATAGTTATAAACATAAAATTGTGAGATTATAAATTTAAGTAGCAGAGTAGCGTTTCGTTTGGTTAATAAGTTGTAAAATAATTTTTTATTGTATAATTGTCTTTTCAACCCTTATATGATATAAAAATGATTATTTTGTTATTTTTTTCAGTTTTAATTTTAAAAAAATATATATTTTATTAATAAAAGTTAATATAATTGGTATTAATTAGTATCAATTAATATAAAAATTGATACATTTGTTAAAAATATAATGGAAGTATTATTGTCACAATTATTTTTTATTATAAATTAATTAGTATCAATTAATTGCTTAATTAGTATCAATTAATACTAAAATTATTAATTGGTATCAATTAATGGCTTAATTAGTCTCAATTAATACTAAAATTATTAATTAGTATAAATTAATATTAATATTTAATTTTTTTTAGTGTCAATTAATATTAATAATCAATTATTATTGTTGAGGCTGTTCGTCCCAGTGAATGGATCAGACAGGTCTAAGTTCCTCCAGCCCGTGTCCAAATGATCAAGCCTACCAGATAACCTGTAGGCAAGTTCAATGGGGAACGGAGTAGTCCCCCAGCGAACTCTCCGACGAGCAAGTTAGGAAGAGAAGCAGAGTATATGGGAGAGGATTCGAGATAGAGAACTTCACATTTTTCTTGTCTACAACATTTGCTTATATCCTTTTGTCATCATTTCGTTGTCCCTTCCGACCTGCTCTCCTTGCCGAAAGCTTATGCTGTAGCTTACCTTGCTCAGGGTAAGGGGGTCCTATTCCGACGGAGAGGTGTTGTCATAATAAATGCTGTGATGGACTGCATTAATGGTGATTTGTAGTGGCAATAACTTTGCAGATCTTTGTCTGCTGATGTGGCTCGTCCTCCACCCGCCGCGTGTCTGAATGCTGTTGATTCTTGATGCCATATTGGATTCCAGCTGTTCCGGACTCCATCGGCAGGGTTATGCATTGGGCCCCGAATGATGGGCTCTGGTTATTTATAGTGGTTCATGGCCTTTGTGGGCCTGTCTATGTCAGTAGTCCCCCATTCCTGAGTGCAGCTTCAAACCAGCGAAGGGAATATGTATGAGGAAGATGGGTCAGACCGGGATAGGCGGTCGAGTTGGTGAGGCGAGCATAAGATTGTCCGACCGCGGGGAGCGTTGATCGCGCGAAGGCCGAACGGAGGGCCTGCCGGCCAAGCTAAAGGGCTGACCGTGAAGAGGGGCGATCGTGCGAGAAGGCCGACCGTTGAGGGCAGGCCGACCCAAGGGGCCGACCGTGAGGACAAGCTGACCGTTGAGAACAAGCCGACCCAAGGGGGCCGACTGTAAAGAGAGGCCGATCGCGCGAGAAGGCCGACCGTGAGGGCAGGCCGACCCAAGGGGCCGACCGTAAGGACAGGCTGACCGCGCGAGAAGGCCGACCGTTGAGGGCAGGCCGACCATGGGGAGGGCTGATCGTGTGAAGGACGAGCGGATTGGCGCGGGGCTCAAGGGCGCGGTGTGGAAAGTGATGATTGGAAGTAGAAAAGACAGGGTAAGGGGGATGGACAGTGCATCGTGGCCGTACACGTGGCCACATCCCGCAAAAAGGGGGGAAGATTAGGCGTTGGACCAGAAATGAAACGTTAGGTCATTGTGGGTGTTGAAGAGATGGTTTTGGCGGATGATTTTGAAAAGTTTTCAAACTGGCGAAAATTAATTGGGACCCTTGGAATACGGGCAAACCGTGGGCTTTTGGCATTATTCAATTCACCTACCTGTGTACGAAAAATCAAAATATTCCAAGTGTGAATTCCTTTGTTGCTCACAATACACCTCTGCAACACTTTTTCAATTTCCTTGTTCCTGCCGCCGAAGCGATTCGCAGACATACCACAGAAATGACCGAAGAAGGGAGTGCGATTGTCAGGGTGGACCCGCTTGGAGATGACGATGCTGTGGAGCTAGCGGCACAGTATAGAACAGAGAGGGTAGGGGAGCCGGTGGTACGATCCCACGGTTCCACCATAATAGCAACTCCAAAGCCAATCAGCCAGGCGGAACCAGATCATTGGCACACGAAGGCTGACAAATCCACGATTACTGAGGCGGAGTTGGAGGCTATCCGCGAAAAATACTAGATCCCTGGGGATGTGGAGTTGTTGCTACCGACAGCAACGGAAAGGCCGTCTGACGCCAGGCCAGGGGAGTTTTCCCTTTATGAGGAAGCTCTGAAGAGTGGACTGAGGTTACCACTGCCGCAAGTGGTGGTGGATATGCTTAACCGTCTGGAGGTAGCATCGGGGCAGCTAATGCCTAACGCATGGAAGATCCTGCTGGCTTGTGCCAGTGCGTGGCTGAAGGCAAATGGAGGGGAGGCCATGACAGTAGACGAATTCTTTGCGTGTTATAAGGCGTCGGGACAGCAGGAGACGTGGGTCACCCTGCAGGCTGCAATGGAGAAGGGGTTGGTGGCGGGTCTGCCGTCGTCAATCAAGGGGTGGCGGCCGCGATGGTTCTATGTGTCTGCTAATGGGGGGCTTGAAGCACGCACCGTGTGGAAAGTGTCTATCAGGTCCGTGGAGCTGAAACCGGGGGCAGCTGCGGAGGGGAGGGTGAGGAGGGTGAAGGAGTGGAGGGAGAGAGAAAATGCCAAATGGGACGAGCTCGTTCAGCCGTCGACATTGTTTGAGGCGGGGTTGGGGCTAAAGCCAAGTAGTGGGGATCTCGACCGAGCGGAGTTGGAGGCGAGGAGAAGGGTGCAGGAGGCAGAGGATCAGGCCATTCTTGCCAAAGCCCAGCATTTCAAAGAGTCCCAAGCCGACCGGCTACCAAAATCTCTTGCGAGGGAGCGGATTCGACCTCGCCCCAAACCCTTGGGAGAGAAAAACTTGGGCGATTTTGTGCCGCGGCCGCCCCAGCAGACCCTTTGAAGGAGAGGTCGTTGAAGGAGATAGAAGCATTGGGCGTGGGAAAGAAGAAGAAGAGAGTGAGTCAGAGTGAGGAAGTGCCTGCCCATAAGAGGAGGGGGGAGATGAGTGTGAAAGAAACCAGTGCGGTCGTGGGGTCTGAAAGGGGAGAAGTGGAGGGGGCCCCAGGAAGGGTAGGTGGCCCAGAA
Source organism: Camellia sinensis (assembly GCF_004153795.1). Classification (NCBI taxonomy): domain Eukaryota; kingdom Viridiplantae; phylum Streptophyta; class Magnoliopsida; order Ericales; family Theaceae; genus Camellia; species Camellia sinensis. The sequence goes on along the minus strand of NW_021025372.1, from coordinate 1,651,245 downwards.
GTGGTGGATGTTGCCTCAGAGGTCATGGAGGTGGTGCTAGTGGTGGCGGCGATCGCCGCAGTGGTCGCAAAGGTCGTCCCCGAAAGGCAAGTAGAGGATGAGGCTGTTGGCCCTGGGCCAAGGAGGGAGGGACAGCCTCAGGGGGTCTTGTACCTCAAGAAGGAGGAGTCGGTGGGACCACGACGATCTACCATGCTCGTGCGGTGGCGGGGCGGCTAGAGGGAGAAGAAGGCCCAGCCCGAGCAAGGGCAGATCACCTTGTAGGGATTGTAGAAGAGGTAGCCCTGCGCTCGGCCTCCAGATTTAACGAGGCTGAGCTGCTAAGGGGGTTATACTCCGCTCAAATGGAGGTAACCACCTTAGCAGGGACCCTGCTGAGGAAGGCGGGGGCTGCCAAACTCAAGGCAGATGAGGCCAAGGCCCAGCTTGCAAAGTTAAAGGAGAAGAGTGCAAGTTGGGAGAGTGCCCACACTGAGCTGCAAATGGTTAAGGCGGAGCTGGAGGACACACGTCGCCAGGTTGTGTCGCTCGAGTTCCAACTTGCTGGCGAGCAGAAGAAGTTGGACGAGGCCCAAAGAGCCTGCGTCGTCGCGGTCGAGTGACATGAGGAGGCTATGAGCAATAATGAGGAGCTGGTCAGGCAAAAGGACGAAGCAGATAGCAAGTGGGCGATCTCCAGAGGGAACTGGAGGGCGACGCGCCAAGGCAGGGAAGGAGAAAGGGAGGCTCCAGAGGGAGTTGGAAGCAGAGAGAGTGCAAGTGGCGGCGGAGAAGGAGAGCTTGAAGAAGGAGTTGGAGGCGGAAAAGGCGAAGGCGACGTCAGAAAGGGCGGCCCTGCAGAAAGAACTGGACGAAGAGAGGGCAAAGGCAGCTTCTGAAAGGGCGGCTTATCCCGATTTGTGCGTTGCAGCAGTGGAGCAATTCAAAGGGTCTGCCGAATTCCAGACAGCGGTTGATGCCGCGGTCGCGAGTAGCCTGGCTAGGCAGGAATCTGGGGGGGCGGGCCCATCGAGGACGACTGCTGGAGGCAGAACTGAAGCAGAAGTTATTGAGAGCTTCCAACAGTCAGAATTTTATAAGCATGAAATGGCTGAGTACTGGGACAGTGGCTGGAAGATGTTCAAACGTAGAGCTGAAGATCTGTTCCCAGACTTAGACCTTAGTAGTGTAACAATCGGCGAAGACGATGTGGCACAAATCCCCCTGGATGAAGGCATTGAAGAAGAAGACCTCCTCTCCAGTGATGAGGAGTAACTGGGGCGGAAGGAGAAAAAGATTGTTTGTTGGTTTGTTGTTTTTGTTTGTTTGTTTGTTTGTTTTTTTTTTTTTTTAATTGCTGTAATGAACTTTTGTACACGAATTGCTGTAATGAACTTTTGTGCAAAGTTGTGAACGAATAAAATTTCAGTTGTGTTTGTTATTTGAATATTTCTGCTTGTGGATCTTAGATAAATAAGGTCTGGGCAAAGTGTTTGTAGAACTCCTCGTTAGTAAGAGTGAAATTGAAGCTTGTAATAAGGATTCAATGTAGAGTGGAATTTAAAGTTTAATAAAATGATAGGCTTGAGAAAGGTAAATGTAATAAAATGATGGTGGAATTTAAAAACTGCGCAATGCAGAGTGGAATTTAAAGTTTAATAAAATGATAGGCCTGAGAAAGTTAAATGTAATAAAATGATAAGAACGTCTATGGAATTTGGACTAAGCAAAGAGTGGTGTGAAGACGGGGACCTGGAATTGTGACTAAGTGTGTTAGTGAATTCCACAGGTATGAAGTTTTGCATAGGTGGTTTGGACCCAGCCCTATATGTTAAGTCTGCACGAGTGTTTCACGCTCAATCTGGATGGAGCATCTAGCGCGCGGTCCGGCAGGGGGTGTGAACGGTCGGGATGCCCGAGAAGGCTCATGCTCAGTCTGGCTGAGGCTTTAAGTGCTCAGTCTGGCTGAGACTTTAAGTGCTCTGTCTGGCAGAGGCTTTTAGTGCTCGGTCTGGCTGAGGCTTTTAGTGCTCTGTCTGGCTGAGGCTTTAAGTGCTCTGTCTGGCTGAGGCTTTTAGTGCTCAGTCTGGCTGAGGCTTTAAGTGTTCAGTCTGGCTGAGGCTTTAAGTGCTCTGTCTGGCAGAGGCTTTTAGTGCTCTGTCTGGCTGAGGCTTTTAGTGCTCTGTCTGGCTGAGGCTTTAAGTGCTCTGTCTGGCTGAGGCTTTAAGTGCTCTGTCTGGATGAGGCTTTTAGTGCTCAGTCTGGCTGAGGCTTTTAGTGCTCTGTCTGGCAGAGGCTTTAAGTGCTCAATCTGGCTGAGGCTTTAAGTGCTCTGTCTGGCAGAGGCTTTTAGTGCTCAGTCTGGCTGAGGCTTTTAGTGCTCTGTCTGGCAGAGGCTTTTAATACTGCAAATAAGAATGTTACCGAGACAACATATGGATAATTGAGATATATAATCAAGAAGTTACATTGCGTGGGGGAATATCAAGAATGTGTGAATTTCCCGAAAAGAAAATGCAATAATTGAGCAATACAAAAATAAGAGCTTATTGAAAGTAGCGTTTAAGGTGTTTGGCGTTCCATGGGTAGAGGAGGTCTCGACCTTCCATGTCCTGAAGTCGGTAATTGCCTGGTCGGGGTCGGGCTTTCACAATGTAGGGTCCCTCCCATTTGGCTGCCAATTTACCCTCAGCCGGATTTTTGGTAGCGAGAGTTGCTTCTCTTAAGACAAGATCCCCTACAGCGAACTCCCTTGGTCGGACCTTGCGGTTGTAGTGTGTTCTCATTTTCTGTTGGTATGAGGCCAAGCGGATAGCGATGGTCTCTCTAAGTTCTTTAATTAGGTCGAGGTCAGCCCGACGGAGTTCTTCGGTTAGTGCTGGATCCGGATGTGAAACCCTGGGAGTAGGCAAACCGACTTCTACTGGGATAACCGCCTCAGCGACGTATGTTAAGCGGAAAGGGGTCTCCCTAGTGGGCGTCCGAGCTGTAGTGCGATAAGCCCAGAGTACATTCGGTAGCTCCTCAGCCCAAAGTCCCTTAGCAGCTTCTAGCTTAGTTTTGATTATCTTCAGGAGAGAGCGGTTGGTGACCTCGACTTGGCCATTGGCCTGGGGATGACCAGGGGATGAGAAACAAGGTTGAATCTGGAGGTCGTCGCAGAACTTCTTGTATTTGGCGTTGTCAAATTGTTTACCGTTGTCAGAGATGATGGCCTGAGAAATGCCGAACCTGCAAACGATCGACTGCCAGATGAACTTGGTTGTGTTCTGCTCGGTAATGGTAGCGAGGGGTTCTGCCTCTACCCACTTGGTGAAGTAATCAATGGCGACGATCGCGAACTTGGTCTGGCCTCGGCCAGTAGGGAGTGGTCCGACCAAGTCGATCCCCCATTTGGCAAACGGATAAGGGCTGCAGAGTGTGATCAACTCTGTAGGGGGTACATGGGGGATATTGGCAAAACGCTGACACTTATCACATTTGAGCACGAAATCGGTCGCATCTCGATTAAGGGTGGGCCAGAAATAACCGGTACGGAGTATCTTGTGGGCTAGAGACTTACCGCCCGAGTGATTGCCACAAATGCCCTCATGAATTTCTTGCATCACATAAGTTGCTTGAGTCGGATTGAGGCACCGCAGATAGGGGCGTGAGAAAACACATTTGTACAAGATGCCGTCGACGAGGATGTAATTGGATGATCGTGCCCTGACTTTAGCGGCGTGCTGGTGGTCATCCGGAAGTTCCCCCGCTGTTAGAAATCGAAGGATGTCCGACGCCCAAGGGATGGGCTCATTTTGGAGGAATTATACTTCATGCTGGTCGGGGAAAATGGCGGGGTGGGATAGGTACTCGAGACGGACGCCACTGCTGAGGGCGGACTGGTCTGCGGAAGCCAGCTGGGCCATCTCATCTGCCTTAGAATTCTCTGCCCGGGGAATGTGCCTGATCTGGAAGGTGTTGAAAAGGCGAACCAAGGGAAGTGCAAGATCCCTGTAAGTCCGTATTGTGCCTTCCTTGGCGTCGAATTCGCCCGTGATCTGCCCGACGATGAGCTGAGTGTCGCTGAGCACTCGGATGTGGCTGACACCAATGTCCCTGGCTAGGCGAAGGCCTGCTATCAGTGCCTCATATTCAGCCTCGTTGTTACTTGTGACGACCCAGAATTTTTCCCTCCGCTCGAGCGGAGGATTTGACGCTCGAGCGGACTTTTGGGGTTCTCAGCAATTTTGCAGATGGCCTAAGATTCTGAGGGTTGTGAATCTCCGCTCGAGCAGGGGAGTTGACGCTCGAGTGGACTGCCTTATTGGTCTGTGCGCGCTCGAGAGTGAAAAGTAAGATTGCCCTTGACATTGTAGTAGTGTATTTGGAACCTTCTTATTTTATTTTGGAGTATTGATTGAGGTGGTAATATGATGGTAAAGTAAGATTGGACCAAAAAACTTTAATTCGAACAATTCGTTTACGTTCAGCAGTCACTCTTTTGCCCTTTTCTTTTTCCACACTTTGAAGTTGGATGTGAGGTTAGAACCATTGGGAAGCTTATTTCTGGGGCTTCAATTTGGACACAAGAACAACCTAACACAGAGTCCGGATGAGAGAGTTACGTAAGTTTGAAGTTTTGGAATCTGTGCTGGGAGCAGGTACGCTCGAGCGAGAAGAGGGACGCTCGAGCGGGTTTCGCGAGTACAGCAACGTAAAAACGGGATTTTTAGATCTTTTCACACATTTTCTTTTCCCCTCTTCTTTCCTCTCATTCTAAGTCCGAAACCCTAGTCCCCAAAACCTTGATTTCCGCTACTTTGATCAACAATCCACCATGGTTTTTGCATCAAGGATGGAGAACAAGAGAAGATCAACGTTTTCACCCGATTGGAACTCGGATTTATGAAGGTTTCTTCTCAAAGCTTGCTCCTTTGCTTGCTTATGGAGGTAGGGGCATATGATGGTAAACTAAGATTGGACCAAAAACTTTAATTCGAACAATTCGTTTACGTTTAGCAGTCACTCTTTTGCCCTTTTCTTTTTCCACACTTTGAATTTGGATGTGAGGTTAGAACCATTGGGAAGCTCATTTCTGGGGTTTCAATTTGGACACAAGAACGACCTAAAACGGAGTCCGGGTGGGAGAGTTATAGCTGTTCAAAGTTTCGAAATCTGTGCTGAAAATAGGTACGCTCGAGCGGGAATTCCTCCGCTCGAGCGGGAATTACGGGACAGCAGCTTAAAATGAGATTTTTTGGATCATTTCTCACATTTTCCTTTTCCCCTCTTCATCCCTCTCCCCTAGGTCCGAAAACCCTAGGTCCTTAATCTCCAAAACCTTCCATTTCTCTTAGTTTTGATCAAGATCATCCATCAAAAAGTTACAAGGGCTTTATGCCATTTTCAAGGGCTTTAACGCCAACAAGTTTCAAGGGCCTTAGTGCCATATGTTACAAGGGCTTTATGCCATTTTCAAGGGCTTTAACGCCAACAAGTTTCAAGGGCCTTAGTGCCATATGTTACAAGGGCTTTATGCCATTTTCAAGGGCTTTAACGCCAACAAGTTTCAAGGGCCTTAGTGCCATATGTTACAAGGGCTTTATGCCATTTTCAAGGGCTTTAACGCCAACAAGTTTCAAGGGCCTTAGTGCCATATGTTACAAGGGCTTTATGCCATTTTCAAGGGCTTTAACGCCAACAAGTTTCAAGGGCCTTAGTGCCATATGTTACAAGGGCTTTATGCCATTTTCAAGGGCTTTAACGCCAACAAGTTTCAAGGGCCTTAGTGCCATATGTTACAAGGGCTTTATGCCATTTTCAAGGGCTTTAACGCCAACAAGTTTCAAGGGCCTTAGTGCCATATGTTACAAGGGCTTTATGCCATTTTCAAGGGCTTTAACGCCAACAAGTTTCAAGGGCCTTAGTGCCATATGTTACAAGGGCTTTATGCCATTTTCAAGGGCTTTAACGCCAACAAGTTTCAAGGGCCTTAGTGCCATATGTTACAAGGGCTTTATGCCATTTTCAAGGGCTTTAACGCCAACAAGTTTCAAGGGCCTTAGTGCCATATGTTACAAGGGCTTTATGCCACAAGTTACAAGGGCCTCGTGCCACACGTTTCAAGGGCCTCGTGCCACCATGTTTCAAAGGCTTTATAGCCATCATGTTTATGTTGCAGGATTGGGCTTAAGGCCATATGAAATGAAAACAGGAACAGATTAACTACATGATCTTCGCATTTATTTATGCATTGTTATGTATTATGTTTAAATTGTGCATTTATGTTTCATACTATTCACTGAGCCCGGCTCACCCTCTGTTATGTCTGTTTCTGTAGGCACTCAACCTGGAGATTTAACCTGCACCTGTGGCTTTTGTTACCCAGTTGTCAAACCCTGAGTATCAAAGCTATTAGATGTTGATTGTTCAAGTTATGGAGTTTTGCTAAGTTTAAATTTGTACCCTAATTGTCTGTTAAGATCGGCGTATATGTATATGTACATAGCTATCTTCGGGTGCATGACAATGTGTATTATCTGCATTATGTTTTGTTTGGGATCCTGGCATAGTAATGGTAGCTCAATGGATATGTTTTTTATTATTATTACTATTATTATTATTTTACGCTATTATATACTATTAAATGCTTCCGTTCAGGCCCCATAGATTATATTCATCAAGCTTTATGTCTTTTTTTTCTGAGGTGGTCATGCCCAAACTTTTAGGGGCGAGTTCTGGGCGTGACATTACTGGCCTCAAACAAGAAATGGAGAGCACATTTGAAATAACCACCCTCAGGGCTGGTGAGAATGAGGCCAGCCCCGCTACCTTGCCTGCGGAATGATCCGTCGACGTTGAGAATCCAAGAGTGAGGGTCTTCTGGCTCGATAGGAGCTGGCAGGGGTAGAGGGGCAGTGGTTGGGGTAGGATTAGTGAATTCCAAGATGAAGTCGGTGATAGCCTGTCCCTTAATTGCTGTTCGAGGGCGGTAAGAGATGTCAAACTGGCTGAGTTCCACAGACCACTGCATAAGTCTGCCGGAAAGTTCTGGTTGCTGCATGACCTTCTTCAAGGGTTGGTTGGTGAGGACCACTATGGAATGGGCTTGGAAGTAAGGACAGAGTCGTCTAGAGGCAGTGACCAAGGCTAAGGATAATTTATCTAACAGGGGGTAATTCTACTCTGCTCCCCTGAGAGCCCGACTGATGTAGTAGACCGGTCGTTGGACAAAGTCGTTTTCCCTAATAAGAGCTGCACTGACTGCGGTGCTTGAGACGGCCAAATAGAGGAAGAGGGACTCGCCCGTGATCGCTTGTGAAAGGAGGGGTGAATTGGCCATGCACTGCTTTAACTGCTGGAAAGCCTCTTCAGATTCAGTTGTCCATTTAAAAGTTTGCCGAAGAACCTTGAAGAACGGTAGGAACTTATCTGTCGCGCAAGAAATGAAACGGTTGAGGGCTGCAACTCGGCCAGTGAGTCTTTGGACCTCTTTGACCGTCCTGGGAGACTGCATCTCAATCAAGGCCTTGATCTTTTCAGGGTTAGCTTCAATGCCCCGCTGACTGACCATAAAACCCAGGAACTTCCCAGATCCTACGCCGAAGGCGCATTTCTCTGGGTTGAGCTTCATTTGGTATTTGCGTAGCGTGGCGAAGGTCTCCCGTAGGTCGGTCAGGTGATCAGTGGAGAGTTTGCTCTTAACTAGCATGTCGTCGACGTATACTTCCATATTCCGACCTATTTGGTGATGGAAGACGGCATTGACCAACCGTTGGCAGGTGGCCCTAGCGTTCTTCAATCCGAATGGCATTACTTGGTAATGGTAGGTACCTCGGTTGGTGATGAAGGATGTATGTTCCCGATCGGACGGGTGCATGAGAATTTGGTTGTAGCCGGAGAAAGCATCCATGAAACTGAGCATTTGATGACCGGCTGTGGCATCGACCAGCAGATCTATGCGGGACAGAGGATAGCTGTCTTTGGGGCAAGCTCGGTTCAGGTCAGAGTAATCGACACAAAGTCGCCATTTGCCATTGTTCTTGCGGACGAGGACCACGTTTGACAGCCATTTAGGGTAGTCGACATTTTTGATGAATTGGGCCTCAAGGAGTTTGTCGACCTCTGCGGCTATAAGAGTATTGCGCTCCGAGTGAAAGATGCGCTGCTTTTGGCGGTACGGTCGAAAATGAGGTTCAACGCTGAGGCGATGAGTTATAAAAGAAGGGTCGATGCCTGGCATATCTGAATGAGTCCAGGCGAATACATCATTGTGCTCGGTCAGAAGTGCAGTAAGGTCGGCCATGGCTTGGGGGGATAGCGGGTTGCCGATCTTAGCAGCTTTCATTGGGTTGGTGGGATTGATGGGAATCTCAACGAGCTCCTTCACCGGTTCACCTCTGACTAGTTCATCCTCATCTCGGGCGTCAAGTCCTTCAATGATCATGGCCTCCTTCAACTTGACTTCCTTGAGTGAGGTGACATAACATTCCCTGGCGATGGTCTGCTCTCTCCGTACTGTCTCGACCCCCTGGTTGGTGGGAAACTTTATGGCGAGGTGATAGGTTGAAGTGATAGCTTGGAAAGCGTTGGGGGCAGTACGACCGAGGATGATGTTATAGGCAGAGGGACAGTCGATCACAAGGAAGGTGAGTAACTTGGTAGTCTGCCGTGGGTATTCGCCAATAGTGATGGGGAGGTCAACGGAGCCGATGGAGGTCACCTGGTCGCCAGTGAAACCGACCAAGGGGGTTTGGAGAAGGGACAGACTTTCTTTCCCAATTTTGAGCTGGCGGAAGCAACTGAGGAATATGATGTCAGACGAACTACCGTTGTCGATGAGAACCCGCCTGACCTTATAGTTGGAGAGAATGGCGAAATGACGAGAGGGTCATCATGAGGATAACGGATGCCTGTACAATTGGCGTCCGTGAAGGTGATGGGCTCTATTCACTTCTTGGGCTGCTTGGAAGGTCGGTCTACCGTGTCCACTACTTTGTCCGAACCTTGCCTTATTTTTCTGAGCTATGCTTTCTGAGCGGAGCGAGACGGTCCGCCGCAAGCAAGGCCACCAGAAATGACTCGGATTTCACCAACTGGGGGAGGGGGGTTACCTGGGGGCCGAGGCTGTTGTGGGAGGCGGTCATGGCCTTGGGCAGGTTGGGTTGGCTGCCGAGGTGGGGTACGTCGGCGGTTGTTTCTGAGCGGCTCAGTTCGTTGCCTCTGTTGCGGGCGGGTGTCCGTGAATCGGCTGAGACGTCCTTGATGAATGAGGGTCTCGACCTGATCCTTGAGGTTGATGCAATCATCAGTGTTGTGGCCGTGGTCCTGGTGGAAGCGACAGTATTTGGACTGGTCTTTCCGGTTGGAAGGGGTCCGTGAAGGCAAGGGCCATTTGAGGGGGTAATCCCGTTGGATTTGGTGGAGAACTTGTTCCATAGGAGAATTGAGGGGTGTGTACTGCTCAAACCGACTGGGGGGTCGTGCTGGTGCCGACCGGTCAGTGCGAGGAGGTCGGTCGGGATATTAGGGCATTTGGCTGTTATACCGGGTGTTTCTTGGTTCCGAGTCTTTTCTCTTTTCTCTGGGGGGTGGGTTTTTGGATATTGGATCTTGGCGAGCGGCCAGTGAATCTTCGGTATTCATATATTTCTGAGCTTTGGATAATAGGGCTGCCATAGAGGTCGGGGGGTTTTTGGAGAGGGAGAAAAGGAAATCGGACGATCGCAGCCCAGCCATGAAAGCCGTAAGGATGACCTTATCGTCATTCTCCGCTACTTGTAGGGCTTCGGTGTTGAAGCGGGTAACGAAGCTACGTAGTGACTCCCCATCAGTCTGACGGATGTTGAGGAGTTGGGTTGCAGGACGGCGTTGGTGTTGGGCTCCAATGAAATGGCTGAGGAAGGAGTCGCTGAGATATTGGAAAATGGAGACAGAGTCCGCCGGTAACTGACTGAACCACAGTCGGGCTGACCCCTTCAGTGTCACGGGGAAAGCCCGACACATGATCTCGTCGGGGAAGGCATGAAGGATCATGAGTGTACGATAGGTCTCCAGATGGTCGACTGGATCTGTTGTACCATCAAAGGAGTCAATGGTGGGCATCTTGAATTTGGCGGGCAAAGATTTGTCCCGAATGGAGGCAACAAATGGTGAATTTTCTGTGGTAGTGGGTTTATTCTGAATGTTCTGGATGACTCCTTGGAGTTGGAGCTTTATTGCTCGGAGCTCGGCATCCCAGAGTGGAACGTGGTCCCCCTGGTCAGTCAGTAAAGGTTGGACGCTGATGGCCTCCCTTTCAGGGGCTGATGCTACGACCGACGGGTGTTGGGGTGGTGGTGGCGGATTTATGTGTGGGTGGGGAGGTTGCAAACCTTCCAGGTTGGGTGGATGGGGCTAGGGGGCAGTATGGCTCGGGGTTCTTTGTCGGTTGGGGAGAATATCTGGAGGTGGTGGAGGAGGAATCGGAAGGTTCCTTTGGAGTAAGGCATTTATCAAGGCCTGGTTTTGTTCGGCCATGCGGTTGATGCTATTGGTAAGCTCGATAAAGTACTGTGGTGGATTGTTTGGATTGGGGGGGTCGTTTTGATGGTCGGTAACATTATTGTGAGAAGCCATGGATCTAGTCGTGACCATGCACTTTGACGGGTATGAGAGAGAGGTTGTTGGAACGGGGCCTCCGGCGACAGTGATCACAACTGGCGCGCGGAGCAAAGCGTTTCCACAGACGGCGCCAACTGTTGAGGCTGTTCGTCCCAATGAATGGATCAGACAGGTCTAAGCTCTTCCAGCCTGTGTCCAAATGATCAAGCCCACTAGATAACCTGTAGGCAAGTTCAATGGGGAACGGAGTAGTCCCCCAGCGAACTCTCCGACGAGCAAGTTAGGAAGAGAAGCAGAGTATATGGGAAAAGATTCGAGATAGAGAACTTCACATTTTTCTTGTCTACAATATTTGATTATATCCTTTTGTCATCATTTCGTTGTCCCTTCCGGCCTGCTCTCCTTGCCGAAAGCCTATGCTGTAGCTTACCTTGCTCAGGGTAAGGGGTCCTGTTCCGACGGAGAGGTGTTATCGTAATAAATGCTGTGATGGACTGCATTAATGGTGATGTGTAGTGGCAATAACTTTGCAGATCTTTGTCTGCTGATGTGGCTCGTCCTCCATCCGCCGCGTGTCTGAATGTTGTTGGTTCTTGGTGCCATATTGGATTCCAGCTGTTCCGGACTCTATCGGCAGGGTTATGCATTGGGCCCCGAATGATGGGCTCTGGTTATTTATAGTTGTTCATGGCCTTTGTGGGCCTGTCTATGTCAATTACTAATTAATAATTAATTCATTACAAAAGTATACAATATTAATTTATTAATAATTAATACCAATTAATATTGATTTTTTTAATTAATATTGATTTTTTTTCTTTTTCTTCATAAATATACAATTTTTTATTTTTTAATTAATATAAAATATACAAAATGAATTTATTAATAATTAATACCAATTAATATTTATTTTTCAATTAATATTGATTTTTTTTCTTTTTCTTTAGCAATATACAATTTTTTATTTTTTTAATTAATATTAATATATGGGTATTGACGAGGGTATTTAATTAATTTTAACCCCCACACCAATTGTGCGCTTAAGTAAAAAATTTAAATATCCCTTGACCAGCTTTTGAGATAAGCTAAGAAATAATTTGATTTAAGCTATAAACTAGTTAACTTAAACTGCACTAAACACAATATTTTAATTTAAATTAAATTAAAAGTTGAAATAAACAGCTTATAAGCTCTATCAAATAGGTCTATTGTTGTGGGTGGGTGTTTTTTGTGTTTTTGTTTTTAAAAAACAAAAACAAATCTGTTTTCTCTTTGTTTAATAAATAAACAAACAAAGAATAATAAAATGTATGCCAAGTTGCCAACTCCCCAAGAAAAGCTTTGTTTGGTTGAAAGGATTTTTCACTGCTTCACGTCATTGTGTGCCTGGTGCGTGCTGCGCACTCCGTCCTTTTGGATTGGGTAAATTACACTTACATCATGAAAGTTTGAGTTTTACACATATTATTCTTGTTGTATAAAAAATTACACTAATTTCCCAGTCATTGTAGATATTAAATTCATGCACTCTCTTTTCTTATTTTGTTTTAATTTCTCTCATTTTTTTTTCTCCTTTGCTTTGCTTTTTTTTCCCAATGTAATTTTTTTTTATTTTTCTATTAAAAGTTGTTATCTTTTATATAAATAAGAGAGTATAAAATGAGACTATTAATCACAAAAGTAGAAATGTAACTTTCAAAATATCAAGAAATGGAATGTAATTGGACCAAACCTCAAGGGTGCCAGTATAATTTACCCTTTTGGATTTTTCCCACTATTTCTTTATTTATTATTACTTATATTATTAGTCACTATTTTTTTTTTAGATAGTATTATTAGTCAATATTTGGAATCAGTTTTTTTTCCCCCCCCAAAGTATTTGTTATTACTATTAGCTAAAAACAGGAATTTGATTTTTTTTCAATTATTTGTCATCACTATTGTGGGGACATAATTTTTGAATGATAATACGTGGCCGATGTGTCACTGAAGTGCCAGCCGAGGTGCCACGTGTCCTGGTCATGACACCGAGATCGTCTCGGCTAGGTTGAGGTTATCTGCAAAGATACCGGAATCCGGGATAAGTGGATAAGAGACAAGAGTCCTAGAATGAGAAAAAACTTCAGTTTGGATAAAGATAAAACTCTTAGAGAGTTTATTCCAATCCTACTGGGAGTCCAAGATTAGCAATAATCTTAAGTCCATTGAAGCTAGGCTTCTATTGGGATTAGGTAAGTGTTAGCTATAAAAAAGAAGCACCCTCATAGTTATAAGGTATGCTTTTTATGCTCTGAATAGTGAGTTAAGCACTTTTGCTATCTTTGAGAGATAACTGACTTGATCGTCGGAGTGCTCTCGGGTGGACGAGCCACCGCCAGAATCTCTTCTTTTTGTGACAGGTCGTTCGGGGTTAATCTATTCTGCTAGTATTCTCCAGCTGAGTGCTTGTTTGGCACTGTGGTCGGAAATTGACACACATAATTTGGCGTCAAATTGTGTGTGTCAATTTCCGACCACACGATAGACGACGCCAAATTGTGTGTGTCAATTTCTGACCACATTACCAATCAAGCACTCAGCTGGAGAACACTGGCATAATAGATTGCCCCAATGACCTGTCACAAAAAAGAAGAGATTTCGGCGGTGGTTCGTCCACCCGGGGGCACTCCGACGATCAAGCTAGTTATCTCTCAAAGATAGCAAAAGTGCTTAACTCACTATTCAGAGCATAAAAAACATACCTTAGACCTATGAGGGTGCCTCTCTTTTATAGCCAACACAAACCTAGTCCCAATAGAAGCCTAGTTTCAATGGACTTAGGATTACTGCTAACCTTGGACTCCTAGTAGGATTGGGATAAACTCTCTAAGAGTCTTATCTTTACCCAAACTGAAGTCCTCTCTCATTTTAGGACTCTTGTCCCTTATCCGCTTATTCCGGATTCCGATATTCTCGCAAATAACCTCGGCCTAGCCGAGATCATCTCGACATCATGACCAGGACAAGTAGCACTTCGACTGGCACTTCGATAACACATCGGCCACGTATTATCATTCAAAAATTATGTCCCCACAACTATTAACTAAAAATATTAATTTTGAGATTTATGAGTGTCTCATCAGTACAACTTACAACTAGAGGTTTGATGCCCAACTACGAAAAGTTGGCTTCCGAGCCCTTCTTCATTTTTAAAACAATTCACCATGTTTTGTTCCAAAAAATTGAGTTTTTTTTTTTTCGTATTTTTTTAATGAATTTTTTTTTAATATTTTACATAATTTTTTTACACCTAATTTAAATAAACTTAAAAATATAATTTGTGAAAAAAAAAACTTTAAAATATTCAACATATATAAAAAAATACAAAATAAATAAATAAATAAATAAAAATTCAATACATTTTTGTATTTTGTTGTATTCAATGATTTTTTTAATTTTTTTTTTTACTTTTCAAATATATCAAGATTAATTGGATCTAAAAAGTAAACTATTTCTAAAAATTACTAAAAATACTAATGGAAAATTTGGGAAATTATTTTTGAAAACTCCAATTTCTTTATTCTTTAAGTCAGTCTTATATTGTGTTGAGGAATCTCTCATTTGGTACGGCCTATTTTAGCTTAGAAGTTAAAAGTCATTATATATTGTTACATTATTTTTTATTTTTATTTTTTTGCATTTCTTTTTGTTGAAAAAAATTTTAAAAATCAACTAACAATTAATTTTCAAACCACTCCTAAAAGTTTTTAAAATAAAATATATATTTTTTATATTCAATAAGATTGTGTTTGGTTAATGAATTTGATGAAAGATTTGAAAAAAGTAAATGAAATGTGACTAAAATATAACGACATTTCACCTACGTTTCACACACATTTTCTCTTTTTCTTTACAAATTCCTCTCCAAATCGATAAACCAAACACAACCTAAAGATAATAAAAAAAATCAATTTTTTTTTATCCTTTTTTTTTATTTTAAATTAGTTTTTCAATCTATTCATTTTATCGGACATTTATATTATTCATATAAAAAATTAGGTCAATCTGATAATTATAATCTATTCAATTTATCGTGTTTGTCTCTAAAAATATAGACGGCAAGTTTATTTTTAAAAATAGACTATCTATTATTATTATCTTTATTTTGACAAGCATAACAAATTATATAAATTATGATTATCGAGTATATCTAATTTTATATATGACTAATATACACAATTAACTTCCTAAAATAAAGGATTCAAATAAGAGTCTGGCTTCCCTCAAAAAGAGGTAACTTTTTTTTGTTGCCAAAATGGGCCAAATTGAATTTATTGAGTAATTAATTTCAATCATTAATTACTCAATAAAATTTTATTCAAATTTTCATAAAAACAATAATCAAATTGTTTTTGACAATTGTGGGGGACATATTTCGTGAATGGCAGCATGTGGCCAAGGTGACGCCGACGTGTCAGTCAGGGTGCCACGTGGCTTGGTCATGCGCCGAGATTATCTCGGCTAGGTTGAGGTTATTTGCGGAGATATCGGAACCCGAGATGAGCGGATAAGGAACAGGAGTCTCAAAATAAGGAATGACTTTAGTCTGGATAACGATAAGGCTCTTTGGGAGTTTATCTCTATCTAGTTGAGGGTCTAAGATGAGCATTGAGCTTAAGTCCATTGAAGCTAGGCTTCTACAGGGATCAGGTCAGTGTTGGCTATAAAAGCAGGGCACTTTCGTAGGTCTAAGGTATGCTTTTTAGGCTCTGTCTAGTACGTTAAGCACTGTTGGCTATCTTTGAGAGATAATTACTAACTTGATCGTCGGAGTACCCCCGGGTGGACGAACCATTGTCGGATTCTTATCTTTCTGTAACAGGTTATTCGGGTTTAATCTATTCTCCTGGTACTCTTCTACTGAGTGTTCCTGTTTGGTTGTGTGGTAAAAAATCAACACCCACAATTTGGTGCCACTTGTGGGAAAGTAAGGAGAATAAATGGCCAACGACGGGCAGAAAGAAAAGGTCGGGGATGACATTCCTGGTGCGCGTGGCAAACACACCAATCCTAATGTGGAGTAGGAGAACTGTAATGAAGGACCTCAGGATCAAAATCCTGGGAAAAAAGGCGTCGACCAAGAGAGAGATGCACCGAAGAAAGCATGTCAAGGTGGGCATTACAACAAAAGTGATCTCCAAGTATGAAAAAATAGATGCCTAATGAGGGACGGTGAGATGAAGGGAATGACAAACAAATTGGCAGACCTACAATCGGTTGTCAACTTCATGATGCAGAACAACGTCATGCAGCCACCGTTTCCGTTAAAGGACACGTCGATTCCAACGGCCAAGAACGATGCCTAGAAAAGGGGGCAGAAAGCTGTCCCAGTAGTCCCTCAGCATGACAGGGTGAATGAACACTCACTCTAGCCTTCACGGGACGTCGGGCGAGCAAAATCAATGAAAGGAGAGTCTCAGAGGACGCTTCGTACGAACGGAGCGTATGTCAAGGAACGTTGGCATATTCAAGGGAAAGGAACTTTGTTTTGACACGGTGAATAAAGAGAAGTCCAAGAAGACTCATAACGATGCTGGGAGTAGCGCACCAAAAACGCTGAAATCCGTTGACAACTGAGCTCCGGGTCAGACTAAGGAGGATTTGAGGGACTATCTCCAGAGGAAGTGACAGAATCAGAATGCCGAGGTCACATCCCCGTCAAGCCGAGGACGCTGTTCTTAGTAGAACTGGATAGGTTTGAGGCCCCAAAAAGGTTCCATATGTCGAGGTTCCAGATATATAACGGTAAGTCTGATTTGAACTTTCACGTCGGCTTGTACTTGAATTCAATGGCACTGTACACCGGGAACGAGCCACTGCTATGCAAGGTGTTCCCCTCATCTTTTGGGGAAATTGCATCGGATCAGTTTCACAAGTTGCTGAAAGGAACTGTGAAGAGTTGGGATGGCCTGGCCGAGATGTTTGTGGCTAGGTTTGTTACAAACAAATTGTAGCCGTTAAGGGTAGACTTCCTGATCGCTTTGAAAATTGGCGAGGATGAAAGCCTCATGGCTTATGCTAAAACGTATTATGAGGTGTTTAACTGAATACCAGGGTGCAACCAAGAGTTGGTGGTCGTATCTTTTAAGAACGCCCTGAACGATGCTTTAAAAGTCATTGGCAAAGACTCTGCCGAAGAGTATGGAGGAGCTCATTACCAGGATCGAGAAATATGCGAGAGCCGAAGAGGCTACGCCAGAAACGAAGGTGTCAAAGCAAGAGAAGGGGAACGGCTTGCTGAAGCGAGGCCGAGGTAATACAAATTTTAATAGACAAGAAACGGGACTGAGAGCTGCACAGGCAGTCAACACCGTGTTCCGGACCCTGGTTTATAAAGTCTTGGAAAGGATCAAGAACCAGCCGTATTATAGAACGTCGGAGAGGATCCCTAGCGAATTTATGAGGAGAAGTCTGGGAAAGCACTGTGCTTATCACAATGAAGATGGACACCTGACGCAAGGTTGTAGAGCCCTAAAAGCACATTTGGAAGATCTGGTTAGACAAGGTCACTTAAGGGACCTAGTAGATGAGGCCAAAACGAGGAAAGAACAGGCAAGGCTGCCCCAGGCACCGGCAGCACCACCTCTACCAGCACCACAATTGCAAGAAGATGAACCACGAGTGATCAATGTGATTCACTCAAGGGTCAATGAGAACTCGGTACATGGGGAGACTCAAAGGGTGAAACACTTACAGCATGTGTATCAGGTCCAGCAGAAGAGGCCTAAGACAAACAAGTGTGAGGAACCAATGGTGTCTTTTACTGAAGCAGACCTGGACATGGTGTAGCATCCACACAACGATGCTCTAGTAGTGACCCTCAAGATTGGAGAATGTCAGATAAAGCGCATTTTGATCGACCAAGGCAGCTCATGTGATATCATGTATATCAGATGTTACAAGGAGCTCGGCCTACACCAAGATGATCTAGAACAGTCCAATAACCCAATGGTCTAGTTCAATGGAACGCTAACCTGGCCGTTGGGAGCAATAAATTTGGAGGTGCAGGCAGGCACCAAGAAGGTAAGCACAGAGTTCATAGTAATTGACACCCACTCCCCTTACAATGTTATCTTGGGAAGGCCATGGTTGCACGTAATGAGGGCTGTTCTCTCAACACTACACCAGCTGTTGCAGTTCCCAACAATGCATGGAATTGAGGAGGTTAGAGAGCATCAGGTGTAGGCAAAGAATTACTCCATGGTAGCAATGAAATTCACTTGCAACGTGCGAGAAGCAGAAATAGTAGAAATTGAAGACGAGGGCATGGAGATCCTGGATGATGTCGGCAAAGAGCCGGCCGACAAAAGTGAGGAAGCCTTAAAGAAAATTCTGGTCCAATAAGGTGATGAAGAGCATTTCTTCCTTCTCGTCTCAGGACTAGACGAGGAGGAGGAAAGGGAGTTAGAGTCATTCTTGCGAGTAATCATAGAGGTGTTTACCTGGACGCCAGACGAGTTACCTAGCATTGATCCCGAGGTCACTTGCCATAGACTAAATGTAAACAGGTCAGCTAAATCCATCATTCAACGAGCAAGGAGGCCGACGTTGGTTCATATGGAAGTATTAGAAGAGGAAGTGGACAAATTGTTGGAGGCCAGAGCCATTCGGGAGGTAAACTACCCAACTTGGTTGTCAAACACAATTGTTGTGAAAAAAAAGAATGAGAAGTGGAGGGTCTGCGTGGACTTCACTAACCTAAATAAGGCTTGTCCCAAAGATAGTTTCTCACTCCCCAAGATCGATCAATTAGTGCATGCCACATAAGGGCATGGAATGATGAGCTTCTTGGACGCTTATAGGGGGTACCATCAGATAACAATGTACCCCCTGATGAGGAGAAGACTGCATTTATCACCTTAAAAGGGCTGATTGCTACAGAATGATGCCTTTCGGGTTGAAAAATACAGGAGCAACCTACCAGAGGTTGGTGACCAAGATGTTCAGACCTCTGATTGGCAAAACAGTGGAAGTATACATTGATGACGTGGTTGTGAAGACCAAAGAACCTGAGGATCACCTGGCCGACTTGAAAGCAGTTTTCGATATTCTTAGAACATATCGGCTCCGACTCAATGCTTCGAAGTGCGCATTTGGAGTTGGGTCTAGTAAGTTTTTGGGATACTTGGTTACTAGAAGGGGCATTGAGTGTAACAACCGTCACCACTGTTTACCGATTGATTGCTGATTACCGTTAAACTGAGACTGATTATGATAAGTAATTGAATCGACTGAAATACTGAACTGACTGACTGAAGTCTGGAACTAAATTGATTGAGTACATCTGTTTAATTGTATGTCTATCTGTTGCCTGTTTGATTATCTGTTTGTGTATTTATGTTTAAACTGCAAATTGAAGGCCTTATCGGGGGCCGAATCTGAAATTAATTAATGTTCTATGATCCTTAGAATTTATGCGATTTTATGGAATATTTATCTGAAATGCGACTTAGTATGATTAAATTAGATTAAAATAAGCTAAA
This sequence comes from Camellia sinensis, assembly GCF_004153795.1. NCBI lineage: Eukaryota > Viridiplantae > Streptophyta > Magnoliopsida > Ericales > Theaceae > Camellia > Camellia sinensis. The sequence continues at coordinate 1,632,160 of NW_021025372.1, read as the reverse complement.
TTGCATGAGTTGGTTTATTCACCATTTTGCCACCACTAGTGGGCCACTAGCTTAGCACTTTTGAGACTCATTCCTTTGTGTCAAAACACATTTCATCAGCCATTTTGTTGAGCTCAACCGAACTAGAGAGAGAGAGAGAGTTAGGAGAGAGTGTGATTTCATCTCTAATTGGCTTGGAACTTGGTAGAAGTGAAGGAATTGAAGAGTAATTTGCAAACTTGAGCTTATATTCTCATAATTGAAGACATAAGGTAGAGCTCTTACCTTCTTAGTCATGAATTGAAGTATTTCTTGCATGATTTAGAGGATTGTTGAAGATTGGAGCCAAGATATGGCTTATAATGTTGATTGGAAGCTCATTTCATGCATGCATGTTTACATCCTTGAGTTTTGATGTTGTTCTTCATGAAAGTGTACATGCATGTTCATATTTTTACAATGGACCATGATTTCATCTTGTTTTGAAAAGAAATTGGCTCATTAGAGCATGTATTTGAAGCTTTGAAGTTGTTTAAAGTCTTGTATGTCCAATTGAGGCCATGTTCATGAAAATTGGTTTGAAATTGAGTTTGATTGATCTTCCTTTGGGGCTTTGATTTTACAATTGAGCTTTGAATCATGTTAAACTATGACTTTTGAAGTGTTTCTGAAAAATTAGCCCAAGAGGATTAAAATTGGTATTTTAAAACCTGATTTTGAGCTTGAGGTTCAAATTTGGGAATTTCATATTTTGAACTCACGCTCGAGCGGGGTGACTGGCGTTCGAGCATGGAAATCATGCTCCCAGCATTTTGTTCTATTTTTGAGTAAGCTCGAGCGGGGTAATTAATGCTCGAGTAGGACCTTGTGTCTTACGCTTGAGCGGGTGTCGAGCGCCCAATTGAGCGTGAATTTCACCTATCCAGCACTTTTGACTGTTTTGCAGAACGCTCGAGCGGGTAAGTCTACGCTCGAGCGGAAACCTTTGTCTGCATGTCCGCTCGAGCGGAGTAACCTACGCTCAAGCGTGACCCCTGTTTTCTGAATATGCTTTTAAAGGGCATCCTTGCATCCTCATTTCATCCTAAGCATTCCTAGGCCTAGGTTAAGGCATCTTAATGAGGATATAGATATAGAACCACACCGAGTCTAAGTAAGGACTAAGTCTTTGTTTCCCGAATGTGAACTTAGTGTGTGTTCATCCTGTAAACTGTGTAGGGTTGGCATCCGAGGACGCGCTCTAGCTTAACTGTAGCCCAAAACTCTGTGAGTAACAACTGTGTAAAGATATGTTCAAAGATGAATATTTTCTAACTGTTAACTGAACTGCTTTCTGAACTGTTACTGTTAACTGAATGAATGTATGTCCTCTATTCTGAACTGTATTGTGGCATCCTTAGCAACTACTGTTACTGTTACTGCTACTGTTACAGAGATCTCTGTCAGTTCCCATGTGGAACCACTGTTATGATGGCCAGCATTGACTGCTCGGTCTTTTAAGACCTACTATTTACTGTACTGCTATGCTAATGGATGTACCACATATGACTGTTACGACTGAACGATTGAAATACTGATTTAATGAACTGTTTTCATTACTGTAAGGACATTCATTCTTAACCTCTTTACGCATTATGTTATTCACCAGGCTTTAGCTCGCTGTTTATGTATATATGTAGGTGTACAGGCACCAGACCGGAGCTAGGAGCGTGGGTTAGACTCCCTTTTTGTCAAGCCAACCATTGTGCCTCACTGCGAGGTTCCGAGCCTGCCAAGCTTTGGCTTAGGGGTGTTTTAATTTCTCCTGTCTGTCTCTGTATCTGTTTTATAATAACTGTATAGACTGATAGCACTGTACTGTACTGTCTAACAGGGATTAAGTCCCTGTTCTGATCGACTGTAAATGTTGTACATACTGTTCTGTATTGTTCATGTTTATACGTATGAAAAATCTTTTGCATACAGATTGTCACAGCTCATTAGACACTGTTTATTTACTGTTTTGGTTCCGCCATGCCCCTGTACTCTGTATTATTGTCTGACTGTTAAACAGGCCTTTGGTAAATCTCGAATTACTGGCCGGTTACGGTGCTAAACCCATAGGGGTGGGTTTGGGTCGTGATAGAGTGGTATCAGAGCGATACTTAACCATGAGTTATACCGTACACAGGTGTCCAAATGAGCTATATGGTGTCCCAGGAAAGCAATTAGGGCATCACATGAGCATGAAAAGTGTGTGTGGACATGACATGTATATGTGTTAATGTGTTGAAACATATGACTGCTTATGTTTAAGTGTTTAAAGTATACAACTTCCTATGTTTATTATTATAATGTTGCATATAGAGAAATGGATAGTGCAAGCACTTCTAATGAAACTGAATCCCCTGAGGCAAGAATGACGAGGTTGGAAAGAATGGTGGAACTATTAACCGCAAGACTAGAACAACAACAGAACCAACAGCCTCCACTTCCTCCCCCGGTACAGCTGGAACCGAATGTTAATGATGGCGACATAATTGCTCTCACCCAAAAGTTCAGCAAAATGAAACTGCCATCCTTTTAGGGAGGCCTTGAGCCGCTAAAGGCTGAAGCTTGGGTTCTTGAGACAGAGAAACTGTTTGAGGTCTTTTCGTGTTCTGAAGCACATAAAGCGCTATTGGCCACCTTTACACTACAAGAAGAGGCCAGAAGGTGGTGGATGTTAGTCTGCGACACCAACACTGTTATGACTTGGGCTCAATTCAAGGAGTCCTTCTTTGAAAAGTATTTCCCTCAGTGTGTCAGGGACATAAAAGTAACTGAATTTGAACATCTGAGACAAGGCACTATGTCGGTGGAAGAATATGAGACAAAATTTACTGAACTTGCCCGTTATGCACCGCACATGGTTGATACTGATTACAAGAAGGCCAGGAAGTTTGAAGGCGGCCTTAATGTTGCAATACTGGACAGAATAAATGTTTTAAAACTACCGAACTATGTGAATGTTCTTGACCGAGCATTAATGGCTGAGTCGAACATTGAAGCACTGAAACAAACTGAAACCCCAGCGTCTGAATGGCGTGGTAAAAGGCAGGGTTTTAAATTCAAGAAAGGCAAGAATAACCCATTGAACAAGAAACAGAATATAGGGTCAACGACTACTTCTAGTCAAGGGAACCGGTCTATACCACCATGTTCTGAATGTGGTAAGAACCATAAGGGAGTTTGTTATAAAATATCTGGAGCTTGTTACAGGTGTGGCAAGGTGGGCCACACGCAAGCCAATAGTAAAGCTGCACCTAGCGCAGCAGCATCAACTGCTACACCAAAGCCTAACCCCAAAGCTACCGGGAAAGAGCCCATGAGGCAAGGCTGAGTATTCGCACTAGTACCGGGAGACGTACAGAATACCGAGACTGTTGTGTCAGGTATTCTCTCTATTTGTACTCAAAATGCATATGTTATGATTGATTCAGGATCTACACATTCGTATGTATCGCATGCTTTTTCGCGAAAACTGAATAGACCATTAGAACCCATGAATTATCTGTTAGCTGTATCTTCACCTGTCTGGGAATCTGTAATTTGTGCTTATATGTACCCTGCATGTGAAATTATTGTTGGGGATATGCATCTGTATATTGACTTACTGCCTCTGAACATAGATCATTTTGATGTTATATTGGGGATGGACTGGTTAACGAAATATCATGCTACCATAGACTGTGTAACGAAACAAGTAGTTTTCCATCCACCGCGTTTACCTGAATTTGTGTTTAATGGGATTGGAGTAGTACCTCCTCCATATCTGATTTCCTCTATGAAAGCCTTTAAACTGATTAAGAAGGGGTGTAAAGGGTATCTGTGTTCTGTATTGACTGTACCTATTGTTGATAAAACTGATGTGAACTGTATTCCTATAGTCAGAGAATTCCCAGATATTTTTCCAGATGATCTGCCAGGGGATTTGATTGACAGGGAGATTGAGTTCATCGTTGATGTGATTCCGGGTACACAGCCAGTGTCTAAAGCTCCTTACAGAATGGCTCCAACTGAACTGAAAGAATTAAAAGTGCAACTGCAAGAACTGTTAGACAAAAACTCCATCAGGCCTAGCACTTCACCGTGGGGCGCACCTGTTTTGTTTGTGAAAAAGAAAGACGGCTCACTGAGACTCTGTATTGACTACCGTGAACTGAACAAGATAACTGTGAAAAATAAATACCCATTACCGCGTATTGATGACTTATTTGATTAGTTACAGGGTGCTCAAGTCTTTTCTAAGATTGATCTCAGATCCAGATATCATCAGTTGAAAGTTAAACCAGAGGACATTGACAAAACAACTTTTCGCACGAGGTATGGACATTACGAATTTTTAGTTATGCCTTTCGGAGTTACCAATGCACCTGCTGCATTTATGGACCTCATGAACAGAATCTTTAAACCATTCCTCGATGACTTTATTGTCGTATTCATAGATGACATTCTGATTTATTCCAAGAGTATAGAAGAACATGAACATCATCTGAGACTTGCCCTACAGACCCTAAGAGAACAGAAATTTTTTGCTAAACTGTCTAAATGTGAATTTTGGCTTGATCATGTTATGTTTTTGGAACATGTTATTAGTAAGGATGGAATTTCAGTTGATCCACAGAAAGTTGAAGCAGTAGTAAACTGGCCTAGACCAATAAATGTTATAGAAATCCGAAGCTTTTTGGGATTAGCTGGATATTACAAAAGATTTGTTAAAGATTTCTCAAAAATTGCTTTACCGTTGACTCAACTGACTCAAAAGGGGATATTATTTGACTGGACGGACCAAAGGGAATCAGCTTTCCAAGAGTTGAAAACTCGACTTGTGACTGCGCCGGTTCTTACCCTACCTTCAAGTACGGATAGTTTTACCATTTTTAGTGATGCTTCTCATAAGGGTTTGGGGTGTGTTTTAATGCAGAATGGGAAAGTAATTGCCTATGCTTCTCGACAACTGAGACCGCACGAAAAGAACTACCCGACCCATGATCTAGAACTTGCTACAGTAGTATTTGCATTGAAAATCTGGCGTCACTACCTTTATGGGGCGACATGTGAAGTATATACCGACCACAAAAGTTTGAAATATTACTTCACACAGAAAGAACTGAACATGAGACAGCAGAGATGGCTAGAATTGATTAAGGATTATGACCTACAGATTTTGTACCATCTGGGGAAAGCCAACACCGTTGCCGATGCATTGAGTTGGAAATCGATTGGGAACTTAGCTTGTTTACTCACCGGACAGAAAGAGTTTCTTTGTGACCTTGAAAAATCTGAAATTGAAATTGTTTTGCGAGAATAAGGTGGAACAATAGCTGCTATTTCTGCTCAACCGGCACTGATTGAAGAGATTAAAGAGAAACAACAACAGGATGACTTCTTGAAGAAGATCGTCGAAGAACGGGAATCTAAACTGAGATCGAGTTTCAAATTTGAAAATAATGTACTGAAATTTCAGGAAAGACTGTGTGTACCAAATGATTCTAAACTGAAAAGAAGAATTCTGCAAGAGGGCCACAATTCAAAACTGTCTATCCATCCAGGGAATGCAAAAATGTATCAAGATTTGAAACTGAATTTCTGGTGGCCGGGAATGAAGAAAGAAATTGCTGATTTTGTATCGAAATGTCTTCATTGTCAACAAGTCAAAGCCGAACATCAACGACCCGCAGGCTTACTGCAACCCTTACCCATACCGGAGTGGAAATGGGAACATATCACCATGGATTTTATTGTGGGATTGCCTCGCCCTAGTAAAGGTATGGACTCAATTTGGGTTATTGTTAATAGACTGACTAAATCTGCTCACTTTTTACCTGTCAAAATAATTTATAATGCGGACAAATTGGCTATACTCTATATTGATGAAGTTGTTAGACTGCATGGAGTGCCTGTGTCCATTGTTTCTGATAGAGACTTGAAGTTTACATTGAGATTTTGGCAAGCTTACAGACTACATTGGGTATTGAACTGAGACTGAGTAGTGCCTATCATCCTCAGACAGATGCCCAGTCAGAAAGGACCATCCAGACTCTGGAGGATTTACTGAGAATGTGTGTCCTTGATTTTCAGGGAAACTGGGAAAGCCATTTGCTTTTAGCTGAATTCGCCTACAACAACAGTTATCATTCAAGTATTGGTATGGCGCCTTTCGAGGCATTGTATGGCAGAAAATGTAGATCTCCGATTTGCTAGGCAAAAGTTGGAGATGGGCCTTTGCTTGGGCCTGAGATTGTATATGAAACGACTGAGAAAGTAAAACTGATACAACAGAGATTGAAAACTACACAGAGCCGATAGAAAAGTTATGTAGATGTCCGAAGGCGAGACAAAGAATATGAAGTGAGTGATCACGTTTTTGTCAAAGTGACACCGATGAAAGGCCAGACTCATTTTGGAGTAAAAGGCAAGTTAGCGCCGAGATATGTCGGACCATATGAGATTATTGAGAAAATCAATCCGGTGGCGTATCAAGTTGCGCTTTCTCCTGAAATGGAGCATATGCATAACGTCTTCCACATTTTTATATTGAGAGACTACCTCCGGGATCTTTTCCATGTGATAGAGCTTACTCGTGTAGTGCTGAGTGATGACTACACTTACGAGGAACGGCCTGTTCAGATTGTAAACAGACGGATCAAGAAGTTGAGAAACAAAGAGATCCCATTAGTGAAAGTTGACCAGAAAAACCATGGTGGCGTGTATGCCACTTGGGAAAGGGAAGATGACATGGCTAAAAGATATTTTGAACTGTTTCCACTGAATCCTGTTTTTTTCCAGAACGAAGGTAATTCGAGTTTGGAGGACCAAACTCTTTATAAGGAGGGGAGACTGTAACAACCCTCACTACTGTTTACCGATTGATTACTGATTACCGTTAAACTAGGAATAATTATGATAAGTAATTGAATCGACTGAAATACTGAACTGACTGACTGAAATCTGGAACTGAATTGATTGAGTACATCTGTTTAATTGTATGTCTATCTGTTGCCTGTTTGATTATCTGTTTGTGTATTTATGTTTAAACTGCAAATTAAAGGCCTTATCGGCGGCCGAATCTGAAATTAATTAATGTTCTATGATCCTTAGAATTTATGCGATTTTATGGCATATTTATCTGAAATGCAATTTAGTATGATTAAATTAGATTAAAATAAGCTAAATTGCATGAGTTGGTTTATTCACCATTTTGCCACCACTAGTGGGCCACTAGCTTAGCACTTTTGAGACTCATTCCTTTGTGTCAAAACACATTTCATCAGCCATTTTGTTGAGCTCAACCGAACTAGAGAGAGAGAGAGAGAGAGTTAGGAGAGAGTGTGATTTCATCTCTAATTGGCTTGGAACTTGGTAGAAGTGAAGGAATTGAAGAGTAATTTGCAAACTTGAGCTTATATTCTCATAATTGAAGACATAAGGTAGAGCTCTTACCTTCTTAGTCATGAATTGAAGTATTTCTTGCATGATTTAGAGGATTGTTGAAGATTGGAGCCAAGATATGGCTTATAATGTTGATTGGAAGCTCATTTCATGCATGCATGTTTACATCCTTGAGTTTTGATGTTGTTCTTCATGAAAGTGTACATGCATGTTCATATTTTTACAATGGACCATGATTTCATCTTGTTTTGAAAAGAAATTGGCTCATTAGAGCATGTATTTGAAGCTTTGAAGTTGTTTAAAGTCTTGCATGTCCAATTGAGGCCATGTTCATGAAAATTGGTTTGAAATTGAGTTTGATTGATCTTCCTTTGGGGCTTTGATTTTACAATTGAGCTTTGAATCATGTTAAACTATGACTTTTGAAGTGTTTTCTGGAAAATTAGCCCAAGAGGATCAAAATTGGTATTTTAAAACCTGATTTTGAGCTTGAGGTTCAAATTTGGGAATTCCAGATTTTGAACTCACGCTCGAGCGGGGTGACTGGCGCTCGAGCGTGGAAATCATGCTCCCAGCATTTTGTTCTGTTTTTGAGTCATCTCGAGCGGGTGTCAAGTGCCCAATCGAGCGTGAATTTTACCTATCCAGCACTTTTGACTGTTTTGCAGAACGCTCGAGCGGGTAAGTCTACGCTCGAGCGAAAACCTTTGTCTGCATGTCCGCTCGAGCGGAGTAACCTACGCTCGAACGTGACCCCTATTTTCTGAATATGCTTTTAAAGGGCATCCTTGCATCCTCATTTCATCCTAGGCATTCCTAGGCCTAGGTTAAGGCATCGTAATGAGGATATAGATATAGAACCACACCGAGTCTAAGTAGGGACTAAGTCTTTGTTTCCCGAATGTGAACTTAGTGTGTGTTCATCCTGTAAACTGTGTAGGGTTGGCATCCGAGGACACGCCCTAGCTTAACTGTAGCCTAGAACTCTGTGAGTAACAACTGTGTAAAGATATGTTCAAAGATGAATATTTTCTAACTGTTAACTAAACTGCTTTCTGAACTGTTACTGTTAACTGAATAAATGTATGTCCTCTATTCTGAACTGTATTGTGGCATCCTTAGCAACTACTGTTACTGTTACTGCTACTGTTACAGAGATCTCTGTCAGTTCCCATGTGGAACCACTGTTATGATGGCCATCATTGACTGCTCGGTCTTTTAAGACCTACTATTTACTGTACTGCTATGCTAATGGATGTACCACATATGACTGTTACGACTGAACGATTGAAATACTGATTTAATGAACTGTTTTCATTACTGTAAGGACATTCATTCTTAACCTCTTTACGCATTATGTTATTCACCAGGCTTTAGCTCGCTGTTTATGTATATATGTAGGTGTACAGGCACCAGACCGGAGCTAGGAGCGTGGGTTAGACTCCCTTTTTGTCAAGCCAACCATTGTGCCTCACTGCGAGGTTCCGAGCCTGCCAAGCTTTGGCTTAGGGGTGTTTTAATTTCTCCTGTCTGTCTCTGTATCTGTTTTATAATAACTGTATAGACTGATAGCACTGTACTGTACTGTCTAACAGGGATTAAGTCCCTGTTCTGATCGACTGTAAATGTTGTACATATTGTTCTGTATTGTTCATGTTTATACGTATGAAAAATCTTTTGCATACAGATTGTCACAGCTCATTGGACACTGTTTATTTACTGTTTTGGTTCCGCCATCCCCCTGTACTCTGTATTATTGTCTGATTGTTAAGCAAGCCTTTGGTAAATCTTGGATTACTGGCCGGTTACGGTGCTAAACCCATAGGGGCGGGTTTGGGTCGTGACATTGAGGCAAGCTCAGATCAAATTAAGGTCGTCCTTAACTTGAAAAGCCCAACGTCGGCAAAACAAGTACAGATGTTTATAGAAAGAGCCGCAGCCATGAATAGGTTTATAAGCAAAAGTTTAGATAAGTGTAGACCATTTTTCAATTTATTGGAGAAGGCCATAGATTTTTTGTGGACAGAGGAGTGTGAAGTCGCCTTGGCCGACTTGAAAAAATACCTGACCACAGCTCCAGTTCTCTCAAATCCAGTACTCGGAGAGGAACTGTTCTTATACTTGGCGGTTTTAGAGCATGCAGTGAGTGCAGTGGTAATCAGAGAAGAGAATAGAGAACAAAGAGCAGTATACTATGTGAGTAAAACCCTAACAGGCGCAGAAACCAGGTACTTGCCCCTAGAGAAATTGACACTGACTTTAGTGATGGCTTCCAGAAAGTTGAATCATTATTTCCAAGCCCACAAGATTGTGGTATTGACTGAGCATCCCTTGAAGTTCCTGTTATAGCAAGGAGATCTGATAGGCAGGGTAGCCAGATGGGCAGTAGTGTTAGGCTAATACGACTTAGAGTTTAGACCCAGAACAGCAATCAAAGGCCAAGTTCTGGCCAACTTTGTGGCTGAGTTCACACCTGGTGCCATACTACGTCGGGCTCTGGTAAGCCGTGGCTTAGGGTGTCCAGGGGAATAAGAGGAAGACCCAATTGGGAATGAAAAATCCCACAACAGAGCAGAAGAAAGAAGAAAAATTGAAGCCCTGCGATATCTACAGCGGTGACTCTTTTCGCCTATTTGTTGATGAGAGTTCAAACCGTTAAGGAGCGGGAGCAAGAGTGGTATTGGTATCACTAGATGGGCGAATGTTAGAACAGTCTATCCGTTTGGGGTTCAAAGCCTCAAACAATGAAGCAGAATATGAGGTACTAATCGCAGGGTCAAAGTTAGCAGCAACAATGGAAGCCGACGAGGTGGTAGTCTTCTGTGACTTCCAACTTATTGTGAACCAGGCAACAGATGAGTATGCAGCCCGAGATGAGAGAATGATAGCCTATGTCAAAGAAGTTATTAGACTGCTTGCCTTATTTCAGGATTGTCGATTACAACAGGTTAGCCGAGATGATAACAACCATGCCGATGCCTTGGCTAACCTGGCTAATGCAATGAAATCAGTGGAGGCAAGGACAATAATGGTTGATTATTTGTCAGGACCAAGTGTAGAACCACTAATCACAGAGTATGAAGCAATGTGTGTGGAGATGACAACAACCATGCCGATGCCTTGGCTAACCTGGCTAGTGCAATAAAATCAGTGGAGGCAAGGACAATAATGGTTGATTATTTGTTAGGACCAAGTGTAGAACCACTAATCACAGAGTATGAAACAATGTGTGTGGAGATGGGTCCAAGTTGGATGGATGCAATAGTGATGTTTCTTAGGGACGAAAAACTGCCATATGATCGCAAAGAGGCGTATAAGACCAGACTGAAGTCGACAAGGTTTAGCCTAACAGCAGAAGGACATCTCTACAGAATGTCTTTTACTGGTCCCCTTTTGAGGTGTGTGCATCCGTCCCAAGTTGAAGACTTCTTGTATGAAATACATGAAGGGGTATGTGGCAGCCACACTGGGGGCATATCGCTTGCTCATAGGGCCATTACTCAAGGGTACTGGTGGTCCTACATGCAGAAGGATGCTGAAGCCTACGTTAGAAAGTGCGAGAAGTATCAGAGGTTTGCACCCTTGATACATTAACCAACAGCAGATTTGAACCCAGTATCCAGCCCTTGGCCATTTGCCCAGTGGGGCATGGATCTTATTGGACAACTGCCCTAAGCAACTGGGTAAAGGAAGTTTCTGCTGGTAGTAACTAATTACTTCACAAAGTGGGTAGAAGCTGAGTCCCTTGCAAAGATTTGAGATATTGATGTGAAGAACTTCATATGGAAGAACGTCATTACCAGGTTTGGGATCCCAAGGACAATAATAGCAGACAATGGTACACAATTTGACAGCAAACTAATCAAAAGCTTCTGTGCAAAGTACAAAATCAAGAACTATTACTTCATAATGGTCAAGCAGAAGCATCTAATAAGACTATCTTGGATGGGATAAAAAAGAGGTTGGGAGTAACAAAGGGAAAATGGATGGAAGAGTTGCCTAATGTACTCTGGGCATATCGGACTACGCCGAGAAGATCAACTGGGAAATCTCCATTTGCCACGGCTTATGATACTGAAGCAGTTATCCCACTAGAAATCGGCATCCCAAGGATCAGAACCTAGGGAGTGAAAAATGGTACTAATGAGGCATTTCTAGCCCGAGATCTAGACCTACTGGAGGAAAAAAGAGAGAGAGCAGCAATTCGGCTAGGGGCATACCAACAACAACTTGTTAGGGCTTACAACAAGAAGGTCAACCCAAGAGAGTTCAAAGTTGGGGACCTTGTGCTAAGGAGAGTAGTCGGCAACAAGAAGGATCCTAGGGAGGGCAAGCTTGGCCCAAATTGGGAGGGGCCTTATAGAATCATCTCGGTCGTCGGCAATGGGGCATATCGGCTTGAAAACAGTGATAGCAAAGAGTTGCCAAGACCCTAGAACACTTGCAACCTGAAGTTTTTCTATCATTAGATTTTTGGTTTTCGAAGTTTATGTCATTAGCCGAAGTAATAATAAAATTTTAGTTTGATTTTTATTTGAAATTTGTGTGATAGGACTGACCAGTCCTATGACGATGTTTCTGAATGAAACATGACGAATAACTTAGACTTATTATATGGCAGAGTTGAGTTATACTTGCATATAATAGAGTTGAAGTAAGTGAGTAATGTTTCTAAATGAAACATGACGAATAATTTAGACTTATTATATGGCAGAGTTGAATTATACTTGCATATAATAGAGTTGAACTAAGTTGGCGATGTTTCTGAATGAAATGACGAACAAACTTATCATATGACAGAGTCGAATTGTACTTGCATATGATAGAGTAGGAATAAGATTTGCCATGTCGCCAGAGTTAAACTCCGAATGGAACTAAGTGTTCTTTAATCGAATTAATAGAGAAACTCAGGTTGAACACCTCGGCTAGTCTTTGTTCGAATCTGACTTCGGGCGAAAGGCTATAAGCGCTTAATGTAAACTTAAGTGAAACTTAGGTTCATATTAGTGGGCAGAGAGCTGGAGAATGATGAATAAATTTAAAATTTTAAAGTACTTGGGACTTGTTAAAATTTTCGGAAAAATTTACAAGTTAAAATGGGCTTAACACTTGTTGAAATTTCAGGAAAATTTACAAGTTGAAGTTAACCGAGGTAATATTGAAAGAGGTATCCGAGATACATACTGGCCGAGATGACCAACCAGGTTGCCAAACTTGGAAAGGGTAGGAGGAAGAAGTCTTGATAGAAGACAGTAAGTGAAAGTGAAGGAGCAAGTTTAAAGAAACAACACTTGTAAATTCACAATATTTTTTAGTGTTAGCCAAGGCCGAGATAAACAAATCAGAAGATATATCCGAGGTACTTTCCCTCAAGGTTATTGCACAGTTAAGGTGTACTTTGAAGAAATACACAAATATTCTAAGTATAGAAAATGTGCAAATGGAAAGTAGTAAAGCATATATGAAACAAACATTCAACACTTAGAAGACAAAAGAAGACTTGATTAAAAAAAAAAAAAAACAACAACAAAAACAAAAACAACAACAACTTGTTTGAGGTACAAATAAAGGCACATCTGCCAAATTGCAACTCAAAATTGTTCAAGAAGAATGAAGGTACAACTTAAGGAAGAAAGAGTACAAAGTAAGGAAACAATATCCTAAGCACTAGGATTGGTCTGAGATTGCTCAACCTCGGCTGTTGGAGTTGTATCGGCCTTGGTTGGCCGCATTGCATTCTTCTTTGCCACTATCTCAGCATCTATTTCAAGCAAAGTTTGATCCAAACTCTTTTCAACACATTGTACCTCGGCCTCAGAAGTGATTGGTTTGGGAGAGGCGCCCTTGAAAGCCAAGTCATCCTCCTCATCTTGAGTCAAGTCTAGGACTTGCTCGTTTAGGGTGGGGGACTTGGCATTAGTGATAGCCTTCTCCTCCTCTTCATCAGCACCACCATCCTCCGCATTATCCTCGTCGGCTTCTTTACCAGAATCCTTAGGCTCTAAAGGGAAAGGCACTTGAAGTTGATTGATGTCTCGGAGGTCGGAGTCCATTGGGACAGATAACTTGTTAAGTGTTGTCGTCCAACCAGGTAATAACCTCGGTTGCAAGCAAGGTTGACTTGCTCTTTGTATTGGTTATGGACGGCGGCTTGCCCTATCTTCGTAAGCCTTTTTATCGGCCACCATGACCTCGGCCTCCTTTGAGTCAAGGGTCTCTTGAAGCTTAGCCTCTAAATCAGCTGCCTTGGCCTTGGCAACCTCAAGATCGGCTCTGGCGGCCTCAGCTTCAGTATCGGCCATTTTGGCTTTTTCTGCGGCTAAATCCTGAGCAGCTTTGGAAGCCTTGGCTTGATCCAGCAGAGCTCAATTGTTGGCTTTGGCATGATTGAGTGAGGAAAAGAGTTTGGCAACTTCCTTAGTCTTCCTTGCCAACTCCTTTCTTGTCATCTCGGTCTTAACTGCGTACAAATGCGCATGCTGGATAGCCTGCAAAAAGTAACACACATCAGTGAAATTTGACTAAGTGTAGAAAGACTGTAAAAGAGTAAATAAAGAGGATTACCAAGACTGAGTGTTGCATCATGAGGCCAAAGTTTTCATACACATGGAGGTCGGCCATGTGATTTATATCCTCAGGTAAGAGCACGACCGTTGACAGGGCGGCACTGACCTCGACGTCATTAATTTCACTGTCGCTAGCTGTCAGGGGTCTGTCCCCCACCATGACCTAAGGAGCCCAGGTCATATTGCGAGGAAAGCTGTTACCCTTAGGTTGGTCAGACCTTAGCCTTTTGGATGGTTAGAAATCTAATGTATCAGCCTCGGTTGGCCTCTTGTTGGCAGAATGAGTGCTCTTTGGAGATTGGTATAGTGTCCTCAAAATCAATATGAGTCACTGTAGCTTTGGCCTTAGACTTCTTGACCCTCTTTGGCTTAGGCTTGGATTGGGAAGAAGAAGGGGAGGACTGCACAGTCACTATCCCTGGGATGTTGGCTAGAAGGTTCTCAACAACTGTTGGTTTGCGGCCCATTTCATTGACAGTGGCAACAAGTGTAACTTTTGTGCCGAAATGAATGGTGGGAAGGGCGATTGGAGGATTGGTTGGATTGTAGGCCGACGCCTTAGAATCTTATCGTTTGTGGCTGCGAGTTCGGTCTGCTGGTACGTTTGGTAAAGCACGACGCCGGCGTTGGCGCTGAGATGGTCGGATTAGTTAAGCTGAAACAGAAGTGGAGGGTTGCTCTACTGGGTTTGATGAAGAAGCCTGATCTGGCCTTGGCGATGAAGCAACTGTGGGAGTTGTTGCTGATGGGGGAGTCTTGCTTTGGCACGGGACGTCGGGTAATGCAAACTTATAGGTCGGGATATCATTAAGCAGCAAAGGGGCTTTGCGCTTGTTAATATCCAAACCTAAAAGCCTTTTCAGATCGGGGCTAGGGAAAAAGGTCTGCCGAAAGTTCTTTGCTGGCTGGGGAAGAGCTGCAAAAATGAAGAAGAGGATTATAGAAAATAGATATAAACTGACAAATCCAAGCTGAAATATGGTTAAAAGGATAACTCGACTCTTACCATCACCCTCTTTAAACACCGATCGGCACAAAGGATAGAGATAAAGGTCGTCGTGAGTACAAATTCCCAATTGCCTGAGACGATGAAGTAATTATCTCCAGCACCCTTGTTAAAGTCTGGGAGATCGGCTATTAGTTTGTAGGCAGTGGACCTGGGCTTAAGGTAGTATATGTAGCCTTTTTCAGACTTAAGGCCACACATGGTATAGCAAAATTAGATATCGGCTAAAGTGATCCTAGCTTTTTCTCGGTGTGCTAGTTCAATTATGCCGTTGATAACCCTATATGAGTTGATGACTAGCTGCATAGGGTTGAGCTTATGGTAGTGTAGGACCTCCCTAAAGAGAATGTCTAGGGAAAACCTAAGTCCACACTCTATAAAGGCCACTACTGGGAAGGGCATGGAATCCCCATCCGACATGATAGAGTCCTTCTCCTCAGCCAACCTGAGTTAAACATCGGCTGGGATGGAGAACTCTCGACGGAAATACTTTATTTTTTTTGTGGTATCTACTCTCTACCTGAACATACCTATGATGTCGGCTAGTGAAGATTGGGGAAAAAATTTAGAAAAGAGTGGTTGATATGAGTTTAAAGATCTCGGCTAAAACCTAAGCTGGAATCGGAGTAAGGGTTTTTGAAGATCTAGGAGGAATTTGTTTCAATTTTCCTAAGGAATGTGATCTCTATCAAAATCCCAAACCAAAATCTATACGGAAACACGAATCAAAGGCTAGAATCTGGAAACAAGTCAAAGAAAAACAGAAAGGAACATGAATCAGAATCAAGAAAGCAACATTTTTTTAAGAAACACTGAGTAAGGTGTGTGCGGATGTACAAAAGCCAAGAACAGTGGCAAAATTGTTAAAACTTCGACTTTATGAACACTATGTGTGTGCATGAATCACAGACAAAACACAAGATTCAAAATACAGTGAAGATTCAAGAACAAAAACTAATTTGCAGTGGCAGCGAACAACATGTAAACATGCAATGGATTTTGAAAATTAAGGGAATAATGAAAGGCTGAATTTAAAGTGGAAAGATATTGTGACTTATCGAATTGGGTCGAGAGCGAGGATGCTGAAGTAAGGTTTGCCGGAGATAGACGGGCGTGAAGATTTCGCTGGAGGTGCGAAACAGAGTTTGGTTGTAGAAGGCTTTGAAGGTATAAAAATGGCGATTTGGGAGAGAGACGTTAGAGAGAGAAAAGTTTAAAGGCGAAATACTCAAAAGTGAAGAGACGGAAAAAGAGGGAGAAGTTTTGTCAAAATTGTGAAAATGCGACAAATCATAATGAATACGCCTTGGATGACATGTCTGTCAGGCGGCGTGCACAAAAACGGCGTGACCTAATGGTGCGTGTCAAGTACGAATTAATGAGAGAGGGACGTGTGGCAGAAATGGTTGAGAAAAACGTGCGTGACAACTCATGAGCAGATAAAACTCCTGGAGTTCTTGATTTAATGAAACAAAACCTCGGCTAGAGGAGCGATCTCGGTTAAGGGACTTGAAGAACTTGGTTCTTGGTTCTTGGTCATTAATAAATTAGACTACAGAGTCTTGGTCATATGGAGCCGATGAGTGATGATCTCAGTCGTGAAGGATAAAGTAAGTCTTAGCCGACGTGCTATGTAGACATACGATGTAGGTTCCATCACCTTAGGTTGCCGAGGTAATAAAACCTAGGGGGCAGTTGTGGGGGGACATATTTCGTAAATGGTAGCATGTGGCCAAGGTGACGCCGACGTGTCACCCAGAATAGAGGAGAACTTCAGTCTGGATAAAGATATGGCTCTTAGGGAGTTTATCTCTATCTAGCTGAGGGTCCAAGATGAGCATTGAGCCAAAGTCCATTGAAGCTAGGCTTCTACAGGGATCAGGTCAGTGTTGGCTATAAAAGCAGGGCGCCCTCATGGGTCTAAGGTATGCTTTTTAGGCTCTGTCTAGTAGGTTAAGCACTTTGGCTATCTTTGAGAGATAATTACTGACTTGATCATTGGAGTGCCCCCAGGTGGATGAACCACCACTGGATTCTTATCTTTCTATAACAGGTTGTTCGGGCTTAATCTATTCTGTTAGTGCTCTCTTGTTGAGTTTCCATGTTTGGTTGTGTGGTCAAAAATCAACACCCACAACAATTTTAATATTTTGTGAGAGAGATGAAATTGTTAAATCATCTTTTGATATTCTTGGATAAATGCGAGTTTCCATTTGGTTTGAAAATGGTGGAACATGAGAAAATGCATGAACAACTTCAATCTCCATTTTCGAGTAGCATAAGTAAAAACTTTTTTTCCTCAAAAGTTAACGAAATATTATTAAAATGAAACTAACCAATCAAATGTTGTTATTAATATTAGGCCTTTGGCAGTTAGCAATTTCATTAGACAAAACTCCATTCAATTATAACTGCATTTGTTCTTTTGTTTTTGTAAGAATGAGTGTTTTAGATACGAATCCAACTTAATTTGTGCTCAAAGCAAAGTAGTTTGTAGCCGAGTAGAGATATGTGCGATCGAGCGCAGAAAGTTGCGCTCAAGTGGTCAAGACATACTTGCAGCTCAAGTAGAGATGTGTATGCTCGAGCGCAGAAAGTTGCGCTCAAGATCTTGAGTGGAGAAAACGTTGTGCTCATGCGGTTTAAGCCGATTCAATCACTTAAAGTGCATTGTTTGTCAAATCTAAACTGAGACTCTCAAATATTCATCCCTAGAATTTTAAAAACAGAAAGAGGGTTTTCTAATGAGATCTAGATGTGTACCTTGATGATTTAAAAATGATCTATGGATCAACATGCTTGCATTGAATATCATCATGGGGTTTATACTTCAATACACCTTCTTAGAATTCCTTGCTCGCTCCATTATAATGCTTTTGTCAAATTTTTTCTTCAAAAATATTTTGTTTTTAGAGCTAGATATTGTTTATTTATTTTTATTTTTATCTTAGGAGGTTTCTCGGGTTAATTGTTGAGGGCAAGTTTGTTGAGTGATGGTATGCTAGATTAGTTGTTAAGGGAGATTGATGCAAGTTGTTTTGCAAGTTGATATGTAATGTTCATTTATCGCATACTAATGTTGAGTATTCCATTGTCTATTCCCTTTTCTTATGGTTGTATATGTCTCTTCTTGATTTACATTGGTATAATCTGCTCTTTGCACTATTTGTGCTTATTGTTTATTGCCATGGTCTCTTGTCCTTTTGATGGTTGCACTCCCTTTGTCAATTCATGGAAAAAAAGAGTAGATTTTTGAGTAGTGTTTTTGCATGACGTTCTTTTCATATTGTCACATGCATGATGTTCATGTCATATTCTTGTGGTACTAACATTTGTTTTGCAGATTGTGAGTTTGAGAGGTTCATTTTTTTCTTGATGTAATTGGTTGTGGTGCTTAGGAGTTTTTTGTTAAATGAGTTTTGTCATGGAATTGTCAAAGGGAGAGATTGTAATGCCTTTTGTAAGTGGTAACCCTATTGGACAAAACTTCATTCAATTGTAATTGTATTTGTTCTTTTGTTTTTGTGAAAATAGGTGTTTTGGATGCGATTCCAATCCAATTTGTGCTCAAAGCAGAGCAATTTGTGTTCAAGCTGAGATATGTGCACTCGAGCAAAGTAAGTTGCGCTCGATCGGTTAAGACATGCTTGCAGCTTCTCAAACCTTCAGTGTCAAACATTGCAATGTCACAAAGTGTGCTAGAGCGCAAAAAGTGGCGCTTGAGTAGTCTAAGTTGGTTCAATCAATTAAAAGTGCATTTTTTTTTTATTATTAGATCTAAGGTGAGACTCTTGGATATTCATCCTTGGAGTCCGAAAAGCAAAGCGAGAATTTTCTAGTGAGATCTGCATGTGTATCTTGATGAATTAAGAATGATTTATGGATCAACATGCTTACATTGAAGATCATCAATGGGTTTATATTTCGAATACACTTTCCTAGAGAGATGTTCATCGGTGGTTTCTGGAAAACTTGAACTTAGAAGTTTTGGTGAATTTTGGAGTGACTCATCGTCGTGAATTCGACATAAGCATCGTGAATTTGGCATTGAAAAGGCAATTCCATGGTGAAGATGGCGTTAGAAGAGGCACGGTGGATTTGAGACAATTGGTCGTGGATTAGCTAGGTGATTGTATGAATTTCTTGTGTAATTTTTATTCTTCTTAGATAGCTTTGGTGGTTGGTGGCCTATGGTGTTTTTATCGCAAACTGGAGGAGTCTAATTGTGGTTTTTTTCCCCACATAAAATCATTGTGTCCATTATTGTTGCTGGTTAGTAGATCTAATTCAAGTCTCTCATAATTGGATTAGATCTATAATTATTTGATTGAGAATTGTTACTCATTGTTGATATTGAATCCTAATTATAAACCACAATTCGAGGATTTAAGATTTTTCAATTAAAAAGTAAAAATATTTGAGTGAGGAATTTTAGTTAATCTTATAAAGAGCTTCCACTTTTGTTTACAGATATGAGAAAAGAATTATATCAAATGGACAATCATAAATGCAAACCAACAACCAATACTAAACTCATAATGAGAAAAAATAACTCAAAACAACAAAACTCCCATAACAGGGAAAAACAATCGAGGTTTCACTCTGATAAAGATTGACTCCCTGACCACTCAATTAGGAATGTGTAAGAGTGACCAATTGAATTAACTTAATTGATTATAAACAGTCTCTCCTAACAAGCCAGTGTTTTCCTAGGGACCAAATGGCAAATAATCTTGATATAGGTTTGCCCTGGTTACCAATTGACTTTAATAATAATTGATCCAAAGAAATACTAATTTTGGGGTTTTTTTTTTTTGTTGTGAGAAAGGAAATTAAAAAAACATTATATTTTTGGGTTCTACGCTATTAGATGGATGAAAAAAGTAATTTTTTTTATAAAAATTAAATAAAAAAGAAGTTTAGAAAGAACAAAAAAACCAAAAAATAGTCAACTTTTTTTTTTGTGTGTGTGGAGTTTTTATGATTCTTTTACACAAGATGGACTAAAAAAGTAATAAAGTGATGTAATCTTAAAAAAAAAAAATACTAAAAATGAAAGAATCAATTATTTTTTATTTTTTTAATTTTTATAGTTATATGCCAAACACCTTAGGGGTGTTTTTGGGAAGTGCATTTTTTGGCTTTTGTTTTTTTACTTACTTTTATCTTTAGTGAATTTTTTTTAAAATATTAAAAAAGTTTTAGATTTCTAAATTCAGCTCGACAAGACGAACTAGGACAATATATATATATTTTTTAAAAATCTAGAAAAGACAAAATAAGCCAAAATTAGCAAATTTTTTTTGGCTTATTTTCATCTTTAGTGTTTTTTTTTTTCCGGAATTTTTTAAAAAAAATATACTTTTTAGATTTGTCTCGACAAGATGGACTGAAAAAGTAAAAAATTTTGACATAATTTTGAAAAACACCACTAAAGAATTTTTTTTTTAAAAAATGTTTTTTTTCCCCCCCAAAATGGGTTAATACACTAGGCAACTCTGACTTGTGAATGAACAAAAAAGGGTATTTTTTTGGGTCTGTTTTTCAACTTTTTGTGCTAATGTTTTGAAATTTTTTTGGCAGCCAACCAGATATTGGCCTATTTGGCTAGACTTCCAAACATTTCAAACACAAACAATTTACATCTAATTCAAATTAATAATGGTATATTATCATTATGTTATGAATTATAAAAGCTTACTAAAATTTTAATCAGAAACAAGCTGTATAGTATAGAATGATTATTATTTATGAATATACTTTTCTGGGTAATTTTTTTCCTTTTGTATCATTGTTGTATTCGTATATTATGCGTATTGTCATACTTATCAACCCAACATTTGTGTAATGAGTTCCGCTAGATGTGTATATCTCAAATACAATACGGAAAGTTAGACTAACCTATCAGATGATAAGATAAGATGATAGATTTAAATAATTATTGAAGCATTACTCCAAATCAAATATATTAATAACTATATGAGTCACACTCAGTTGTGAATAAGAGTGATAAACAAACCAAATAGATTGAACTCGACTCATGTTTGGCTTGTTAAACAATTAATTACTCGTTCGGCTCGATTCAAAAAATCTAAAATTATATAAAATATAAAACTACTCAAGTTTGGCTCAATAAAAACTTGTTTCTAAGATTGGTTTGAAAGTTTAACGAACTAAACTTGAATAAATTTTGTAACTCGTTAAAATTATCAAATTAAGTTTAAACAATTAACTATTTGGCTTGTTTAACACCTCTTATGATTGAGGTATTGAGGACGAAGCGAAATAATCGTCAAACTAGTCACAAAAAATTATAAAAAGTAATGGAATCTGTCTCCCTAAATAAAAAAACAGAGGGACTTCAACTTTGAATCATCTTTTGCTAGGAATTATAGATTTATGATGGAGGAGGTATTGCTAATTATCCTATTTTATTTTTAATACTATATATTAAATATAATTAGATATGCACATATATTCATAAAAAAAAAAGTTATATGTTTTTCTAATCTGATCTTTTTCTACTATGATCAAATCATTTGATTGATTAATTGTGTCATTTGCATTATACTGGGATTATAAATGTGAGTTTTATAAAACATGAGTTGAATCTTAGCCATATACAGATTTTCTTAGCGTTTTTCCATGCAAATTCTGAGTACATAAGCAAGCGTTAAAATTATACAAAATTAAGAATTAGGATTGGATGTTTTTTTGTCAACCGTTAACTATAACACCATCCATTTTTTTATACAAAACTGATTTGATCATGTAGTTTGCGATATCCAATCAACGTGATTTTTTCAGGTGTATAGTACTAGATGAGTTTTACGCATTGAACGGTTCGGATTATCAAAACGGGACTCGTGGTGGGCCCCCACGGGCCCAATATTACTGTCCAACTTAGTGAATATATATATACTTTTTTTTTGTTCCTTTCACGGTACTTTCACATCAATTCAGTACCTTTCACAGCGTAAAGTTGGTATGTATTATAATATTATGCATATTAATTTTTTTTATATTTTTAATTTGTGAATAGTGATAACTTTTTTATTTTTTTTATTTTTTGATTTAAATTTTTTCTAGCATCTCAAACCAGGCCTAAATTTTAACTTGATGAATGTTTGACTGATGGTTTTTTTAAAACATTATATTACCTCACCAAATAAATATAAAAAAATGCCAAGTGATGAAATTTAATATAAAATTAATAAATTAATATAAAAAATATTATTTTTAAATACTAAACATCATATTAAAATAATCTTAATTCAAAATACAATTTGAAGGCATTTCATCAAAAGATACTCACCATCAAATTTTATTATTTTATTTAATTTAAGTTTGAATTAATATAATGAATTGAAGTGTTTAGAAATATAATTTATTAGATTACAATTTTTTAATTAAAAATATAATTTAAAACATTGCTGGTACACAAGATTGCATCGTATGAAAAATTAAATCTTACTAAAAAATAACATATGCACGGGTAAAACGGATCTTTGAGAATATGACATTAATAAGTTTCAAATGGGCCATAAATTTAATTTTAAAAATTTTGGGGCAACAACTCCCAAGTTTTAATATTTTTATGGACAATAACAATTCGAAATGTCATATACATATCTGTCAATCTGTCCACTATTCTATTTATTTGTTCAATGTCACATATCTATAGAGACTATAGTATCATTCATCTTTCCGTCAATCTATCCATGCGTTACACATTTGTTAACATATTTGTCCAGTGTTACCTATCTTTTCATATTATCACCACCATTACCAACTATGGGTGGATATCGGCCTGTTGGCCCACCTAATCCTATTTTTTTAAGGGTTTGAGAAGATTGTTTTAGCCTATAGGTGATAGAATGTATTATTTTCGTGGGTTAATTGGTGCAAGGGCTATTAATTTACGGATTGGCTTTTCGTTGGTAGGTTGAGTCAAATGTTTAACAAGGTGCCATAACAACCTTCTTATTTTCCCTTTTTCTTTTTCTCTTTCTAGGATAAATCATTGTCTCAAGCTACTGCAGGTACTATATTCTTCTTCTCCCCATTTTTTTTTAATAATTAAAATTATCCATTAATGTTATGTTTGATTTATTGAATAAAATGAAATGAAATTATCATTTCATCAAAGTATTTATTCTTATATTTAAATTGCTAAAAAATGTGATGAAAAATATATTGTTAATAGAATCAACGCTCACCATTTAAAAGAATATAAAAAATGACCATTTCATTCTAATCACCATCATAGTTAATCAAACAAGACTGAATAGATTAACTCAAAACAATAAATAAATAAATAAATTATGGGCTAACTAGGAATTCTTGTAAAACACAAACACCACAAATAACTTAATTACATGTTTGTTTGTGTTGGGGGTATATCTCCTTATTGGAGTGTGAGATCCAATTGGTTTTATTAAAAGAGTTTAATTTGGTTTGGTATTAGTTATAATATATTTTTATATATTATATCTAATTTGTGGAGACCCAATCCAATTTGATTATAACTAAGGTTTGATAAAAAAGCCCACAAGTTTACAATATATATATATATATTGGTATTGTTTATTTTTCAATAGTGTGAGAAAACAAAAGAGGCAGCCATACAACTCTGGAGCAGCAGCACACTTTGTTGATCATGATTTAGTGGGTTTGTTCTTGGAGCTTAGTGTCATTGATTTGATGCTAGTTTGATTCAGATTTGTGGTCTTCTACAATTTTAGTTTCGAAGATTTTTGTTTATCTATTTGGTGAGATCTTTTCTCTTGTTTATTTGTGATTATTTGAAATTCACCTAAGGGTGGTTTGTGAGACCATTCGTGTCTCGTTTGTAATCGTTTGGAAATTTTTTGGTTGATAGTAGAATCGGATTTCGATCCCGTGGACGTACCTTACATTGAGGGAATCACGTAAAAATTCTTGTGTTGCCTTTGATTTAATTTTTTCGCATTAGTTTTTATTCCCATTGATTGATTTACTTGTGGGGAATCACATATTTTCCCTAACAACTGGTATCAGAGCTTACGGTTTATTTGAGTTTATTTATTTGTGTAAATCAATGGAGGGAAATGTGGGTCGTATGTCTAGTTTCAATGGAAGCAATTGGGTAACTTAGAAAACTAAAATGAAAGACCTATTATTTTGTAAAGATTTGTATGGACCCATTGAGGGTGATAGTGGCAAACCCGAGGGTATGAAAGATGATGAATGAAATAAGCTTAATTGAAAAGCCGTTGGTGTTATCCATCAATGGATTGATGACAATGTGTTTCATTATGTTGCTACTGAAATTCAGCACATGATTTATGAAAAAAAATTAGAAGGCCTTTATGATAGGAAATCAGTCACAAATAAAGCATTTCTGTTTCGTAAGTTGGTTAATTTAAAATATAAAGAGAGTAGCCCTATTTCGGAACATCTGAATGAAATAAAGAGTATTATTAACCAACTTGCTTCTATGAAAATTATTTTTGATGATGAGTTACAGGTTTTGATGCTACTTAGTTCTTTGCCCGAAAGTTGGGAGACCTTGGTTGTGACCGTTAGTAATTCAGCGCCCAATGGAGTTGTCACAATGGGCCAAGTCACTAGTAGCCTGTTGAATGAAGAAACCCGAAGAAAATCAACGGGTTCCTCTCATTCAGAAGCATTTGTTGTGAGAGGCCGAAGCAAAATAAGGGGGAGGAGTAAGACTCCTCATGGTCGTGATCAAAGCCGTGACAAATCAAGAGATGGTTCTTTTTCAAAGAAAGACATGAGTGCTATTATTGCCATGAGGAAGGGCACATGAAGTGGGAATGTCGAAAGCTTAAGAATAAGGAGAAAATGCGTGACAAAAGTGTGGATAAGAAGCAAGAAGACACAACGGCAGTTACTACCGATGATCTCATGGTTATTTGTGAAGATGATTGTATCAATTTTGTGGGCCAATAGAGCAATTGGATGATTGATTCCGGTGCTTCTTTTCATGTGACTTCTCGAGTTGATTTCTTCACTACCTACACCGAAGGAGATTATGGTTTTGCTTGAATGTGTAATGAAGGTTTGTTCAAGATTATTGGCATGGGTGATGTTTGCCTGGAAACAAATTTGGGCTGCAAGTTGTTGCTTAAAGATGTGAGGCATGTTCCCGACATTCGCCTCAATTTAATCTCTACTGGGAAGCTAGATGATGAAGGCTTCAACAACAAATTTGGTGATGGAATATGGAAGCTCACAAAGGGTTCTTTGGTGGTGGCTAAGTGCAAGAAGACTCATGCACTTTATTCGATACAAGGAAAAATTAGTAAAGGTGTTGTCAATGCACTTCAAGAAAATTAACTAGGAAAACAATGAATACATTGGGCCATTCGATGAATATTGTCACAGGCAAGGTATTCGATACCAAATGACAGTTAAGAAGACTCCTCAACAAAATGGAGTTGCCGAGAGGATGAACCGCACCATTTTGGAAAGAACGAGGTGTTTGCTTTCACAAGCTAAATTGCCAAGATCCTTTTGGGGTGAGGCATTGAAGACAGCGGTTGATGTGATCAATTTGTCTCCTTCCTATCCTTTGAATGGTGATGTTCTAGAAAGAGTTTGGACCGGTAAAGATGTATCTTATGAGCACTTGAGAGTGTTTGGTTACCGAGCTTTTGTTCACAATCCAAAGGATGAGAGGTCCAAGCTTGATAGTAAGTCAAGACAATGTATTTTTCTTGGCTATGGGCGTGATGAATTCAAGTATAGATTGTGGAATCCGATCGACAAGAAAGTCATTTGAAGCTGTGATGTTGTGTTTCTTGAAGACCAAACAATTGAAGACTTTGGCAAAGGTGATCAACCAGAGCCAAAAACAAGTGATCTCATTGACATGGATCCATCTCTTTCATCTTCAGTTGATGATGAAAATGGGGGAGAGGTGCAGCCACCTCTTGAAGATGTAGATGATGATGCTATTCAAAATGAAGTTGAGCCCGAAATTGAGGAAGAGCATTCAACTCAAGAACTGCCACCACAACTTGAGTTGAGGAAATCTACAAAGGACCGAGAACCTTTAAGAAAGTATCCTCCCAATGAATTTGTGTTGATTTCTGATCAAGGGGAGCCTGAGAGCTACCAAGAAGCAATTGAGCATGCAAAGAAAGGTGATTGGAAAAAGGCCATGGAAGAGGAGATGAATTCCTTACTTGAAAATCACACCTATGATTTAGTGAAGTTGCCTAAGGAGAGGAAAATTCTGAAAAATAAGTGGGTTTTCAAATTGAAGAATGATGGCAAGAATCTGAGATACAAAGCACGTCTTGTTATGAAAGGCTTTGGGCAAAAGAAAGGTATTGACTTTGATGAGATTTTCTTGCAAGTTGTGAAGATGTCTTCTATTCGGGTTGTACTTGGCATGGCTGCAAGTATGAACCTTGAAGTTGAGCAACTTGATGTGAAGACCGCATTTCTTCACGATGTTCTTAAAGAAGAAATTTACATGGAGTAACCAGAAGGTTTGTGAAAAAAGAGAAAGAGAAATTTATTTGCAAATTGAAGAAAAGTTTGTATGGCCTCAAGCAAGCCCCGCGGCAATGGTACAAAAAATTTGACTCTTTCATGATGAATAATGGTTTTTCTAAAACCACTTCGGACCATTGTGTGTTTGTGAAAAATTTCCCGGATGGTAAATTTATTATTCTTTTACTTTATGTTGATGACATGTTAATTATGGGCCAAGATTCTACCATGATAAACAGGTTGAAATCGGAGTTGAGCAAGTCTTTTGCTATGAAAGATTTGGGACCGGCAAAGCAAATTCTTGGTATGAAAATTGTTCGTGATCACAAAGAGAGGCTGATTTGGTTGTCTTAAGAAAGCTACATTGAGAAAGTTCTTGAGAGGTTCAATATGGATAAAGCGAAGCCGGTTGGTTGTCCACTTGCGGGTCACTTTAAGCTTAGTTCGAATCAATGTCCTACAAGTGAGAAAGACAAGGAAGAGATGTTGAAAATTCCTTATGCTTCAACAGTTGGTTCTTTGATGTACGCCGTGGTTTGTATAAGGCCGGATATTGCTTATGCCGTTGGTGTGGTGAGTCGGTTTCTCTCTAATTCGGGTAAAGAACATTGGGTAGCGGTAAAATGGATTCTAAGATATTTTCGAGGGACTTCGAAGGTGTGTTTGTGTTTTGGAGATGGTAAGCAGATGCTTGATGGGTTCACAGATTCTGACATGGCCGGTGATATTGATTCTAGGAAATCTACTTCGGGGTATTTGATGACTTTTGCAGGGGGAGCTGTGGCATGGCAATCTAAATTACAAAAATGTGTTGCTCTCTCAACTGCTGAAGCTGAATTTATTGCCATTACAGAAGCTTGCAAAGAAGAGTTATGGTTGAAGAAATTTTTGCAAGAGTTGGGTTTGAAATAAGAAAGGTATGTGCTTTATTGTGATATTGTGAGAGTCAAAGTGCTATTCACTTGAGTAAAAATTCTACTTTTCATTCGAGATTGAAACACATTGATGTGAGATACCATTGGATTCGTGATGTGTTAGATTCGAAGTTGTTGCAACTCGAAAAGGTTCACACAGATGATAATATTTCGGATATGTTGACAAAGACTTTGTCGAGGGACAAACATTTGAAGTGTTAAACTTTGGCGGGTATGGTTGATGTCTCCACCTAAGTCGATAGGGGGAGAATTGTTGGGGTATATCTCCTTATTGGAGTGTGAGACCCAATTGGTTTTATTGAAAGAGTTTAATTTGGTTTGGTATTAGTTATAATATATTTTTATATATTATATCTAATTTGTGGAGATCCAATCCAATTTGATTATAACTAGGGTTTCATAAAAGCATATATATATATTGGTATTGTTTGTTTTTCAATAGTGTGAGAAAACAAAAGAGGTAGTCGTACAACTCTGGAGCAGCAGCACACTTTGTTGATCATGATTTAGTGGGTTTGTTCTTGGAGCTTAGTGTCATTGATTTGATGCTAGTTTGATTTAGATTTGTGGTCTTCTACAATTTTAGTTTTGAAGATTTTTGTTCATCTATTTGGTGAGGTCTTTCCTCTTGTTTATTTGTGATTATTTGGAATTCACCTAAGGGTGGTTTGTGAGACCATTCGTGTCTCGTTTGTAATCGTTTGGAAATTTTTTGGTTGATAGTGGAATCGGATTTCGATCACGTGGACGTACCTTACATTGAGGGAACCACGTAAAAATTCTTGTGTTGCCTTTGATTTAATTTTTCCGCATTAGTTTTTATTCCCATTGATTGATTTACTTGTGGGGAATCACATATTTTCCCTAACAGTTTGGACGGACTAGATAAGAGAAGATTGAATTCCAACGAACAATTAGTCCTAGATAATTAGTCCTTTGATTATTTGACTGAAAATTATGTGTCTCATGTTTGTTTTGTCATGAGATTAGATGTCTGAAAATGACTATTTTAGTGAATCTCATGTTTAATTAAAAAATTATGATCATTTTGTCTTTTTGAATTGTTTACAATGGCAATGCTAAACTTAAAGTATATTTTATTTTAGTAAGACTACTATTAATTTTATTTAAATATGACATTAGAAGTATATTTTCAATTATAATTTTGTTAACACAAAAAAGAAAAAAAAGAGAAGACTATCATATATTAAAAGATTAATTTATACATGTTTAAATTTTTTTTTTTAAATGAAGAAAAAAATATGTTCTATATTCTTTTTCTTTTAAATATTGAAAGTATATTTCATTTTATTATTTGGTAATACCAAAAAAAATAAAAGAAAACAATTATATATCACGAGATTAATTTATAAACGTTAAAAAAAAAAAATCTAACATGTTAATTAATTTTTTTTTTATAAAAGAAATGTTATATACTTGAGGGGTCAATTTTGTCATTTAACTAGCTAATGCAGAGGTTGGTTCTATCTACCCATTTCTATCCCACACCCCTATGAAATAGATTTATCCCACATATGGGGAACTATTGGTCCGATTGGACTATTAATCCGACCGTCAATTTTTATCCAAATATTAAACTAATTATTCCATTAAACATGAAATCCAATCTCATAGTTGTATCCCACCAAACTCACACCTAACTCTGTTCTAATGAGCAAGTCCTTGCAAATATTTTTCTCAAGAAAAAAGATATTTTAAAAAAAAATTGCACAATAAATCATAAAATACTCACAAAGTATGAGTCTTACTGTGGCACTCACACAGTGTGGGACCTATAACCTTATGAGATGGGCGGACTTAACACATAAATTCTATGATATATATCACACCCCGTTAAGGGTATGTACCATATACATATTGTTATGTACTTTTGTGATTTGTGTTATTTATTTTTGTAATAAATGTTATATATTTTTATGGTAAAAGTTACGATAATTTGTGATTGAGAAATGAAATTATGTATTTTTGTGATAATCATTGCAAGAAAATCGGGAATTAGTGATGTTTTTTAAATGCCGCAATAGGCCAGAAAAGCGCCGCAAAAAGATAAAATGACGTTTATAAAATTCGTCGCCGATGCAGCCACCGCTATATCTTTGTGGCGTTTTAAAAAAGCCACTAAAGACTTTAAACGACGTTTTTCAAAATGCCACTAATTCTTAACAACGGTTAATTATGTCCATCAGAGGATTTATCTATGACGTAATCATGACAACATTTTGCGACATTTTTATAAAAAAGGCCACCATTTCTCTTTTTTTTTTTAAAAAAAAAGAAAATTAAAAAAAATCATAATTAATAATCTTTTGACTTTTGTTGAAAGTAAACCTGTCGTCCATCACCATTTTAAAAATATATACATAATGTGAGTGAGTATTCGTTTTTCAATTTTCAATAAAAAAAAAGAGAAAAACCCCTTAAAACACAATAGGACAATACAAAAAAATAAAAATAAAAGTAAAAATAAAAATAAAAATTGTTAATATTTTCTCATTTTAATAAAAAAAATGATATGAAGTGTGCTCTCCAAGTTCTCTGAAAATAATTTCATCCAAAGCTCTCTTTAGCTTCATCAAGTCATCCATCATCTTCACCAAAATGATGATTATATATCTGAATCATACAATTCCATTAACACAACTTCAATAAACTTGAATGGTTGAAAATCTACATATTGTTGCATACCGCATCAAGAAGGCTAGAAAGATAAGAAATTATGAACCAGCATGGAACATACTCTGGCAAGTAGAGAGAGTTATACCACACCTTTATAAAGAAAGGTATAGATGAACCTGAAGCAAAATTATAGGATACCATATGCACAACTGCACATAAAAGAAAATTTCTTGATGAGAAAGGACTAATGGCATGGAAAAGCTGTGATGAATGTGATAGATATCTCAAATCTAATAACTAATGTTCCTAGTATTTTCTCAAAAAATTGATTTGCCAAATCTAGAGAGCTATCTTCATTGGAGTTTCAAAAACTCACATCTCTTGGGGGAGAAAAAATGAACAGAATTACCAAAAGTTGTCAGAACACATGAATTTGATATAAGAATCGGGCGAAAACTGCTTATATCTAAAACATACAAGTAAATATTATTCTTAAAAAAATAAATAAAAAAATGAAGCATCCCAAATCAGTAAACAACCTCACTTTATATCCCTAATTGAAGACAATATAACAGAAAATCTATAGGTTTCAGACTTTTGACTGCAAGAAATATAAGGCAAGTGGAACAAAGATATAAATTTTTAAAAAGACATCAATATTTCACAGAAGAATGAGACACCAAAAAAAAAAAAAAATCTTAGCAACCAAACAGAGTTAAGAGTTCCAATTAAACTTCCAGATCTTTGTGCTTTTTCTTGGTGTCTCGATGGGCACTGAAGAACTTCTCCTTGCACTACAACAACTCAAATACTGAAGTTGAATACCTGGCAAGCTAAATAAAACAAATCAAAACAAGAGTGATGTAATGTAAATCGATGAAAATAAGAACAAATAAACAAATCACATCATGAGAGGATTAACAATGGTTCAATATATACAAAATCTATAGCCCGAAACCACATATATCTCTAAGGTCAAAACCCAAAAGAAACTAGTTTTTGTGCTGGCCTCCCCATTGGCTGAGTTTAAATCATAGCAGACTAGAGCCCTGTACTCAATAAAAAAAATGAACCCACAATGAGCTTATAAATGTTTTGATTGTAGTAAAACAAACAACCAAACAATGGTATATGATTATTTATTAGCAGATTTGGATAGAGGAATTGTAGATTCTCCAACAAGAAATCGCCCAAACCTATAATAGTCCAAGCCTGCCTACATCTCATTTACCTCCTGCACACATTAAGCTAACATTTAATCCTAAATATCTCAAGATTGTTGACACAGATTTGATCAATCAAGAACCAAACAAATAGAGGAAGAAACACAAAACCCACATAATTAACCAATTAATCAATTACATAAAACTAAAGAGTAGAAAATTTTGGTACCTGCCTAACAGTTGAAAACAAAAGCTCTCACAACTTGAGAAGCTTTAGCATTTTTAGAATACAAGAACTCTAACCACTTCCATATCCTAAGAAGAAATTTAGGAAAAATTAAAAATTTAAAGTCAATTGTGAATCAAAGTTACCTACTTGCCAAGCCTTAAAATTTACCGGCAAAATAACAATGAATGTTTATGGAATCAAATGACTGAAACTTACATGTCATTCATTTTAGCATATCATATTGGCAAGTATCAAATTGAGAACCCTCTAGGGCTAAACCAGCCATGTTTGTAATCATTAAGAATACAAATACTACTCATAAGCATAGTTCCATTGAAAAAGGTTTCTGCTTATAGATAAGTCCCCACCAACTTTGGTAATGAAATCGAATAAACGCAAGTACATTATCAAATAAAAACAATTAGCTAAAGTTTATAACTGCAAATGCCTTTCTTTTTGTCCTCATCCATAGAATATAAGACTATAATTATGAACAAAAAACCTGTATTAAAAACAGCAAGCTAAATACAAGCTGTAAAGCAAACAATATTGTGAACTTAAATCTGCTCGACCTAGACATTGATTTGACCATAGTGTACTACTCTTACCATCTGCTAAAGCACAACCTAAGTAATGGATTGGTTTGAGGCAATCTTTTATAATTCAGTAATTAAAATTGGAAGTTAAAAAATTACATATTTACCAACCCGCCAAATTTAGAAGAAAAGAAAAGAGATGTAGCCCTCCCTCAAATATTCAATTCCTAATAGGACTTAAAAAAATTCAAAATTCAAACATAAGAACCCAAAAAAAAAAAAAAAATAAATAAAATAAAAAAAAAAAAAAAAAAAAAAAAAAAAAAAAAAAAAAAAAAAAAAAAAAAAAAAAAAAAAAAAAAAAAAAAAAAAAAAATGAACAAGTGGAATCAGCAAAAACATAAGCAAAAAAAGATTTGAAATTGCCTTTTATGTGAGACACTAACAAAACCCTAGACAAAATCCATTCGCCATGAAAGAGAAGAGCTTTCCATATATCCCATTGCATGGAGTAGAAAGAGCAGGAGACCACAAACGAAGAAATCCCAAGCATATAAGAAAATCCATATAAGACTTTAACATATAAGGTTTTGTCTCAACAAGTAGATAATCTCTCTACTTATAAAATAAGAAATCCCAAGCATTAAAGGTATCCCTTAAACAAAGATTAATGCCCAAGCAACTTGAGGCCACTATAGACGAATTTAAAAAAGAAAAAGAAAAAAAAAAAGAAAGAAAAGAAATTAGTCACACTGCAGTCACTATTGCCTCCCCAAGGCCAAGGCCAAACACACGTTTGGTTATTAACCAAGAGTTGAATGACCAATATTAGAAACCACAAAACACTTTAAGATGCAGAATGATCTTTTTAAGATAATCTCTTGTAGCTTCACAAAATAAAAAGCCAGATCATCTACATATAGTTGGTTGCTATTGGTGTAAATCACATTTTTTCTTTCCCAGCAATTGTAAGCAATGAAAAATAGTAGTTTATCAATTTACATGGGAACTACACTGAAATGATTATTAGGAGAGTTAGAAAGCAAGAAAAGGCCAAAATGAGATTCCTAAAAAAGGCAAAATAATAGACTAGAGAGAGACAGAGCATATATGATATTACCACATTAGCAGATCAGAGAGAGAAAGCTGATCTGATCGAAGAGAGAGTAGATCTACATCTCTTTATCGTTGAGCTTCTACTCATTGTTTCCAACGATCCACATAAAAAAAAAAAAATCAAACAAACATCTTTAATGAATTTACTTCATAAAAATTACAGCAACAGTTACTGCATAAAGAAACATGGAATCAATATAACAATTAGTGGAAAATCCACAACAAAACCAAAAATAAAAAAAAATATCAAAAACTTAAACATACACTATCAAAAACATCAATACTAAAAAAAGCCTAACTCTGGATATGCATTGAACATGGAGAGCAAGTTTCAGGAGAGAGAGAGAGATAATGATGCTCATTACCTTTATGCCAATGTGTAGTGCCGCAATGCAAGTAGAACATATCTAAACTTGAAGAGAGAAACCGAAATTTATAAGCCAAATGAGAGTGAGACTCACAAAAATCAACCAATGATTAATCGAAATAGATTTGAATGAAAACAATCGATCCATCAATTGATTAAAAGATAGTTTTGACAGGGGTTGATCTCAGATCTGTGTTCTCGGATGTACACAATCTAAAAAAAAGGAGATAAATAAACGAATTAATGTTATGAATTAGGAAGTTTTGAATTCAGTTAGCTCAGTTGGCAGCTGAAATTCAGGAATTCGGTTTGAGAGGGAGAATTAGTTTGAGAGATTGTTTGATTGTTAGGGGGTTAGGTAGTTGGTTAGGAGGTTTGTTAGTTAGTTAGTATTGGATAGGGTTATTCCAACTGTATATAGCTACGGTTGAGGGGGAAAAGGGGGGATCTTTTGGACTATAATCAAGTTTTATGAGAAAAGGGTGAATGGACTCCATATTTAGTTTTCCATTTTCTCTTTTCTTTTTCTTCAATTATTGCTTTCTTCTTTCATAGTCATATCAATTGGTATCAGAGCAAGGCTATTCTTGGCCTGCAAAAGAGATTCCACAGAAATGTCAGATGGGACTAGGGCACAAGAATAAAAAAAAAAAAAAAACCGATGAAGCAATACGAACTCTTAAAGACAGCAGTGATAGACAAGCACAAGATATTAGAGAGATCAGAAATTCATTGACAGATGTGAATGAAATCAAGAAATTGATTTTTGCCATGAATGTCAAGTATAATCAAATGGCAAATGGAGTTTTTGGAAATCATCTAGAAACCATGGAAGCTTCTCAGGTTCGTTCGGATTCATCTCAATTATCTACTTTCTTCAATACAAGATATGCAAGAATTGAATTTTCAAGATTTTTTGGGGAGGATTCCACTAGATGGTTATATAAATGCGAGAGATTCTTCGATTATGACTTGGTTGACAGTGCAAATAAGGTGAAGCTAGCCACTTTGCATTTAGAGAATAAGGACCTTCAATGGTACCAATGGTTTGAGAAATACCATTGCCAGATTAATTGGGATCTTTTCAAACAAGGAATTATTTCTAGATTTGGGCCCAATTTTTATGAAGATGCAATGGGTGATTTGACCAAATTAAGGCAAACAACCACTGTGAAGGAATATCATATACAATTTGAGATTCTGGCAAATAAAACCAGTGATTTACCAGAAGCTTTTTTCATTAGTTGTTTTCTCAGTGGGTTAAGAGAAGACATTAAGGCAGGGGTGTTAATGTTCAGGCCTACTACTATAGTTCAGGCCATTGGATTAGCTAAAATGCAGGAGAATAACATTGAACCCATAACAAGAAGAGCAAGACAAGGGAATAGAGTGGGAGAATCTACTTTTTCCCATCAGGCCAAACAAAATCCATTTATGAATCTTGTGAAGAAAGAACTACCAAAGGACTTGGAAGAAAAAAAAAGCCAAAAGATTATGTTTCAAATGTAATGAGAAGTATACAAGGGGCCATATCTATAAAAAGAAGCAATTATATGCTCTGGAGGTTGAACAAGAAGATCAGGAATAGGTGGAAGACGAGGGTGAAGATGTGGATGAAGACTAGATTCCAGAAGAGGAATTACAGATTTCTATTAATGCCTTGTCTGGCTCTATTTCCTATAGAACTATGAAGGTAAAAGTCAATGTCAAGAAAAGACTAGTCATGATCCTAATAGACTCGGGAAGTACTATAATTTCCTAAGTCCAGAACTAATCAAGAGAGTGGGGATAATGGCCTCAGAGACAGACCCATTACCAGTTTCAGTTGCTGATGGAACCAAACTAATGAGCACAACAATATGTAAAGGATTTCGGTGGGAAATGCAGGGTACCAAATTTCAAGCTGACATGAGGATTTTGCAACTCAAGGGCTGTGACATGGTATTGGTGATTCAGTGGTTAGCAACATTGGGTCCAGTGAAATGGGATTTCAAGAATCCTAGCATGGAGTTTCAGTTGAATGATAGAAGGCAGGTGCTAAGGGGAGGAAAGAAAGAAGAATTGACAGTCATTAGGGCTAATAAGATAAAAAAGATAATTCAGAAACGAGCATATGGAGTTGTAGCTCAAGTGTACTCTCTTCAAGCTGAATGTAATGAACTAGAAGATACATTGCCCCCAGACTTGGAAGCATTATTGGCTGATTATGAAGATATTTTCCAAGAACCTAAGACCTTTCCTCCAACCAAAGTTCATGACCATTGCATACCATTGAAACCAGGGATAGAACCTACCAATATCAGGCCCTACAGGTATCTCTATTTCCAAAAGACTGTGATTGAAAAATAGGTTAGTGAGATGTTAATTTTAGGAATTATTAGAACAGTGTTAGTCCTTATTCTTCACCTGTGCTATTAATTAAGAAAAAGGATGGGAGTTGGAGAATGTGTATTGATTATCGAGCCCTAAATAAAGCTACTGTGAAGGATAAATTTCCTATTCCTGCTATAGATGAACTCCTTGATGAATTGTGTGGTGCTAAGTATTTCTCTAAACTGGATTTGAGATCTAGTTATCACCAGATAAGGGTAACTCCCGCAGACATTTACAAAACTGCATTTAGAACCCATAATGGACATTATGAGTTCATGGTAATGCCATTTGGGTTAACAAATGCCCAATCTAATTTTCAAAGCTTGATGAATGAAGTTTTCAGGCCTCAATTAAGGAAATTCATCTTAGTATTTTTTGAT
The DNA here is from genome assembly GCF_004153795.1 of Camellia sinensis. NCBI lineage: Eukaryota > Viridiplantae > Streptophyta > Magnoliopsida > Ericales > Theaceae > Camellia > Camellia sinensis. The sequence continues at coordinate 1,595,955 of NW_021025372.1, read as the reverse complement.
GACATTTTAGTATACAGTAGTACATGGACCAATCATTTGCAAACTACTTTGCAGTTGCTGCTAGTTCACCAACTGTTTGCCAAAAGGTCCAAGTGTGTGTTTGGTAAAGAGGATGTAGACTGAACCAACTAAAATTACAGCTATGATTAGTAGGCCTACACTTGTTACTTTAAAGAAACTAAGAGGATTTCTTGGCCTTACAGGATACTATAGACGGTTTGTTTAGGGTTATGGAAAAATTTATTCTCCACTCAATCAATTACTCAAAAAGGATTCCTTCCAATGGAACTCAAAAGTTGCAGTGGCATTTGAATAGCTTAAGGCACTAATGACCTGTAGACACCCCATTTTTGACTGACCTTAAGACTTAGACATCACCAGTTGAGCGCTCGGTGATGTTGCATATTGTGTTCGTTCTGAGGTTTCAGAGTCTCGGCTGTGAGCCTTGCCTCCGGACTTTGGGGCTCTTTTGTGCTTTGCCTCGGTTTGCGAACCAGGTCCTGTTCTCTCTGTTTTCTCTTCCCGAAGGGAGGGAGAGGTCTCGTAGACCATCTCTCAGCGTCCGTGGGCTACGTTTCGTGGTCGTAGGCTATTTTTCCCGTTTGGAGCCTGGTTTTCGATTTTCGGAGCCGTCGGCCGTGTGCCTTGGTTCGAGACCGCTTAACTACCTCCGTTTGCTCTAATTTTTGGCACGCACCTTATTTCCTCCCTTTAGAGGAACACTGTGGCCCGGGAGACAACCTTCGTGGTCATATGCCACTTTCGGTGCCTAACAGCCTGTTTTCGGGGCCCCGAACCGCGTGTTTTGGCCCCCGAACTTTCGTTTTGCATCCGTTTTGGTCCATTTTTGGTAAGGACCCTATTTTCATTGTTAGGAAGGGAGTAGGATGGTGGCCGGCCACCTTTTCCCCTGAAAAGCCAGTTTTCTCTTTTTCTCTCTCCAAAAGCCGGTTTTTCTGACAGAAAGCTGGTTTTTCTCACTTTTGAGCCACATTTTCTGGCTTTTCATACCACCATTGTGTTGTGCTCATCTAGGAGGCCACCAATATGGATAGGCCGGCCAGAAATTCATCTCGACCCTTTTGAACCTTGCTTAAAAGCTAGCTTTTCTCTCTCTTGGGTCACTTTTTCTGGTTTTTCTATACACAGCTGTATTCTACTCATCTGGGAGGCCACCTTTCTGAGTAGGCAGACCAGCAATTTTGCTTGAACCTTTTGACCCCTGGTCGGCCGACCAGGGGGAGTGGCCGGCCAGCCACTTGAACTGGCCAGCCTACTTCTTGCTTTTGCTTTTTCTAAGTGTAATCCAGCTGTGCCAGCTGGAGGCCATTTGGTGCATCCTCCATACACGTGTATGGAGGATACTTGGGGTCTCTTGGAGATATTTTGAAGCTTCTCCTCTATAAAGGAGAGGCTTGGCTTCTTGTTGAAGGGTTAGACATTTTTGCTTAAGGCTCATAACCTCCCTCCTCCATTGTCACTACTCAAAGCTCCAAAACCCTCACTTTCTTGGTCCATTTGCACTACAACCCTTAGCACCACACCTCCATCATCCATTCCAGCACCTTGGAAGTCATTTGCAGAGGTTGAAAGCTCACCAACTTGGTCCAAAAGTTGCTGGAGGTTGGCTCTTCAAGGGTAAGTGTCCATTTCCCTTAAATTTGCATTTTTTTTGCATGATTGGTTAGCCTTACTTACAAGAATTTCTGGGCTTCGACCCAAACTAGAAAGTGTCTTATTTTGATCCCCTCTCCAACTTTGTTTAAGGGAACTTTTCTGTTTGAGGTCATTTACTTCCCCTTATCATCTATCTCTCTTTTAGGGCTATTTTTGCATCCTATTTTAGCCTTACTTGTAAGCGTTTTTGAGATTTTCTATAAACTGAAAAAAGTCTTTTTTTGAGATACTCTTCAAGTTTCATTAAGGTCCCATTTCTGATTGGGGTCATCTTCCCCCTATGCATGCTTCACCCCTTCATGATTAAGGCTATGCATTAGAGCACTTGCATTGGCCATGGTTTGACCTCTTAGCCACTGAAATCCAGTGGATTTTTAGTGGCTTTGATGCATTTTTTAGAGCCAAAATTAGAGGGGGGTGACCCCTTCTCTCCTTGTCTTGTTTGGTGGTCTTTTGGGCCTTCCAAAGGGGCTTTATTTTGCATGCATTGAAGTCACTTTTTGGACCCAATTTTGTGGGTTTTAAGGTCTTCCTTGGCTCTGTCCAAGGCCCTTTTGGCCATATTTTATACCTACAATGCATGTGTAGAACAATTCCATTCAAGGCCTCTTGAGGGGGCCTTTCTTTGCATGTTTCCTAGACTGATTTCAGGGCCTATTTTGTGAGTTTTAGGGCTGTCATAACTCATTTCCAGAGTTGTTTTGGTCATGCTAAGTGTCTATCTTATATGTGCTTAACAACCCCTTACAAGGCCCTCCAAAGAAGCCCCTTATTTTTGCATGCATTGGCTGCATTTCAGTAATTATTTGGGCATATTTTGGCATGTTTTATTCATTGTTTTTGGCTAGTTTGATGAGTTCTCATTTTCTTCATATACATGCCATGTAAACCATGCTTGCTAGCCAATGTTGCATGCTATTTTAGTCCATCATGTTAGTATCTTTTGGCCATGCTCTAAACTGGAAATGTGCAAGTTTTGGGACTGCCTTGGCTCTGTCTTTAGACTTCATGATCAAATAATGCTTGCTTAGTATACTTGTGGTTCAATGCATGTGCCTAGTATTGAGTTTCGAGGCTTATTCCAAGCATCGGGTGCCATATTTCCATGTTTCAGGATCATTTAGTATCATATTTTAGTGCTGGAAATTACATGTTCATAGGCCATCTTTCATTCCTTGCCATGCTTTGGTAGAGTGGCATTTGATGCCTTAGGTTCGGTCCTCGGTATGCATACATGTGTGCACGCGTTTCGGTTGTCTCATTTTCATCTAATGGTCACTGATGTGAGTGTGGCTAAGGTCCACTCATGTTGGTATAAGTCCATTATGCATTGTGCATCACTTTTCAATTCATAGCATTGCAGATGCCAGGTTGCGTGTTAGAGCTTTGTGTATGCCATGTTATATCGAGCATTGCGTATGCCATTTCATAGCATTGCGTATGCTAGGTTGTATATTAGTTGCATTGTGTATGCCATCTCATTTGCATTGTGTTTGGGATAGGAGTTAGCCCAAGCATGGAAAACGAGGGACGTTTCGTACTCCGAGTGACGGAACGTGTCTCAATTCCTTGTCACCGACACTCTGGATTACCCATGATGGAGTTTAGGTCTTGTTGTGTTTTCATGTGCATTCATTTCACATCGAGTCATGCAATTCGACTCCTCGGCCATCATGCATCGATATGCGTGATTGGTGGCACGAGGATCGAAGACTACACTCCTTAAAGAGTAGTCATGCATACATATGTGAAATACTTTGCCATGTCCCTTTCTTGCTCTCTGTTGCAGCAAATAAGAAATCAGCAGCTTTCTAAAGCCTTGCACAGCATTCCGACATTAATTGCAAATAGAGGCAAACCGGGGCATCGTAATGGATTTCTACGCAAGGCAACTCGAGCATGCATCATTCATCATTGGGAACAGAGCTGAGGCGGTCCATGGATTTGCATGCCAATTTACTTACTTTCCTAGATTAATTTGTTAATTAATTAGGGTTTTCTATTTATTCGGACTGTATTATTCTTTCGGACCCTCCGAGCGAGGGCAATGTTGTAATAAGTGTGCGTGAGTGTGATGTATGTCTTCCAACCCCACGTCTTTCTCCCTTTTATTTACCAACTTATGATGGTTAGATTAGGACATGTTTCAATTAGCATACAGTATGATAGCATGTTTGCATCATTCATCTGTATTGCATGCACCGGGCATGGCGCACCATACTAACTGCATTGTGTTTCGATTCCAAATTGAATACTTGTTAGTTGTAGCATTTCATATGCCATCTTTAGAATAGCTAAGCCTATCTTAGTTACATTTTGCATGTGTTGCGTTAGGCATTTCTGTATAGTTAGGATCACACATGAATTTCTAACATAGCTTTTGTTTTGGCTTGGAGTACATGGTAAGTTTTATGCTTTAGCATCCTTGCATGTGTCTCAGTGATTGCCATGATAGCATGCTTACCATGAGGCTATTTGCTTATATGATATACCTGCTTGAATGCCTGTGGGTGAAGGTTGGGTTATTTGGATTGGAACAATTCATTAATTGTGAGTTTTAAGCCCACTAGATAGTGGCAAAATCATGTTTTCTAAGCCCATCCGAGGGTAGCAAATCCACGTCTTAGCCTACTTGCGGGTAGCACCATCAAATCATTTTCAAAATAAACATGAGATGCTTTGTTCCAATTCAGGCGACCCAGTTTATACTTGTATGCTGTGCTCATCACATAGTAATCTAGGCTAATAACCGGATTAAGAACGCATAATGTTTTCAAAACGCGATATTATGGTTAGTAGAGGCCGATCTTTGATCGGGCGAGCGGGGGTGCTCACGAAGTTACCTTCTCCAATCGTACCCAAGTTCCCGAGTCGAGGCAACTTTGGTGATGACAGACACGTGGCCTTAGGCAACGAGTCAGGGTTTCCCAAATTTCCCAAAAATAAAATATTTAGGTGGCGACTCTATATCTGGCAAAACAGTCCATGTTTGGCACTTCTTTCAAAAAACCTATTTTAAAAAACGATTTGCCGAATTTGGACTCTTTGATGATTCATCGGTCTTACATTGCACTCTGCGAGATTAGATACAGGACCGTGACATTGAGTCCTGAACTGTAATGACCCCAAATGAACAAAACGGAGGGGGGGGGGAGGGGGGGATTTCCTCCCGGGACGTTCGGGGACGTCTACAGTTTTTGGCGACTCTGCTGGGGATTTAGAGAACTTGACTCGAACTCGTGATATCTTATTTTGATTACCCTTATGTGTTTCTTTGCATTGCATTTGCATTGGTGCGCCTAGGACACCGTGTTTGCCGTATGCTATTCCTGAACGGTTTGTCTGAGGCTCACTTCGAGAAGCGTGCCATAAGGCTGACTGGTTGCGGGCTCTGCCACGACGGGAACACAAACCCCGATTTTTACCGGGGCACCCTTTTTGACCATTCGACCTAGTGCGTATTTGGAACCCATAGTGACCATTCCAAGCTAGGACAGGTTGCTTACCCGATTATAGGTTGTTTGAAACCGCTGCGTGCGCAGTGAAACCCTAGCTCCTGACAAAATAGGACAGGGAAACCTTACCCCAACATAGGGGTGTTTTGGCTCTTACTTGTTTGCTATGTGCTTTTAGAGTGCGTTTCTACAAGAATGCATGTATTAGTTTGCAAGTTTGGGCATCAAGCCTGCGGGCAGCAGTTCGGTATTTTGGGAATCAGTTTTACCTGAGGGCATCAGTTCACAGACAGAATTTTGGGGCAGAATTCATCAAAGAGTGCAGTCATTCAGTTACTCGTATCTGTTCTAGTGAAATCAGGCTGAGATGCTCTCTATTTTCTCTTTTGCTAGGTAGTCCTGGAATCATAGCTTCAGACGGTTCCAATATCCCCCGGGTACACCGGAATTGTATTGATAGACTTTGTCAGGTCAGAGATTTAGTTCAAGGGCAAATCAGTGTTCCTTCGCCAGAGACAGGATAAAAAGGCCAGTTAGGCACAGATCACCAGTTCAACAGTGTCCAGCTCAACGATCATTATCCACCTCACCTGTGCGTAGTTGGGGCTGAGATATCTGCTTCCACTTCAGAGAGGGAATACAAACCTGTCCAGTAAAATCCGCAGTTTTCAGTTAATATGGATGACATGATGCATCAGCTCCAAGAAACCATGCAGGCTATGCAACAAGATGCTGCCCGCCAGGCAGAAGTGGCTGCACGTCAAGCAGAAGTAGTGGCCCAACAGACAGAGCTAATTGCTAGGCTGCAACAGCAAACCGGAGCATCTGCTTCGTACCAAGCCCCTTTCCCACCGGGAGTTCCAGCACCTGAGGAGACAACAAATGTCCAGGAAGACACGGACATTCCAACAGGGCCAGTTCCGCCCCCGATCCCACCTCAGCTATCCAAGGCACAGATTAACCCACCGGATTCTCCCTTTGAGTTTGAGGTGTACCCCACGGCGCCTAAAAGTAAGCAAGCTTGAAAATTTATTCAAGAAATCTCAGGGTGTGAAGTCCATTCCGGACATTGAGGATGGGTATATCGATTCGGCCGTGACTCTGCCGGACCGATTCAAAATGCCGCATATCGACCGCTTCGATGGCTCTGGAGACCCAAGGGTGCACCTCCACCTGTTTTCTGATATCTTGAGGCCAATGGGTTTGACCACAGCTTAGACGTTGTCTCTCTTTGGCCGAACCATGTCTGAGATAGCCGCAATCTGATATGTGAAATTGGAGGACTCCGTGAAATGGAACTGGGAAGAGTTGGCTGAGGCCTTTATTGCTCAATACTCCTATAACACACAGATCGAGGTCACAACTCGTGATCTCGAAGTCACCCGCCAAGAACCAAAGGAGGGTTTCTCGAAATTCGTGGCGAGATGGAGAGCAAAGGCCTCAATGATGACTATAAGGCCTTTCGACAAAGATCAGATCAGGATGATTGTTCGGAATTTACATGGCATGTTATTGCAGAAAATGATCGTACTACCACTGTTTACCTTTCTAGACCTTCATGGAATGGGGGTTCAAATCGAGGATGCCATCCGACAAGGGATCTTTGCAGAAGATAATGAGCTATTGAAGAGAAATGTTTCTCACAGTTCCAATGCTACTATTGATGGTAGTGCAGCTGTGAAATGCTCAGAAGTAGACTTTATCACCACTTCCCTCAATGATCAAAGAACCGCCACTTCAAATCGGCCCCAAGCCTGAAAATTCCATCATCTTTACAGGAGTCTCTCTCAAGCTTTGAAAAAGCTGCGAGAAGAAGGGCACCTAGAACTCCTAGAACCCCAAACCCTTCCAAATCCTCTTCTACCAAGATATGACCCAGCTAAATACTGTGCCTATCATCAACAGCACGGTCATGATACGAATCGTTGCATCCACTTCTGTCATAAGATTCAGGATCTTATTGATGAAGAGACCCTAGCTCAGGTTAGTACTGACTCGTCACCTCCCTACCTCAACCTCATCCATACACTATCATCCACCTTCGACCCCAGCATATACATCACCCCAGCCCATCTACCCAAGCCTGAGGTGTTCATTCCATAAAGCATGGACTTATGCATGATGGATGCACTTGGACCCCAATCATCTCAAACTCGTGAGCCCACTACTTCTGAGCTGAAGAGAATGATTGAAGATCTTCAGAGAACTGTGACAGATCTGGCCTCTGGGACATTGGCTCCGTCATCAACCACATCACATACTAGAGAGTTCATGTCAAAAGGCTCCCCAGTCCTGGAACGGGCTGCATTTGAGGAATGCCAATCCCTTGGCAAAGTGGAGGCGAGTGGAAAGAACAAGATAGGGGCAGACATGGATCCCCATGAACATCTTCTGTTGGCTGTTGAGGCTTTGAAACCTGAGGGACTGAACAAACAACAAGTGCTCGTAGTGATCGCAAAAACTGTGGATGATACTTTTGCCACTCGAGTTGAGGGTAGTCTGAATCAAGGGGCATGCCGAGACAAGGGATGTTGTACCAGAAATGATCCTGTCAGCTCCAATCCTATACTCGGAAGAGATCATCAAAAGTCAGCACCTACCGACCCTTTCACCGGTACATCTAACACAACTAGCTCACAACCTGCCAAATACCCACCTCGGGGCCAGAGGGTGTTCACCCCACTGGACATGTCTCTGTCAACGGCCCTGAGGGTGCTGATCGAAAAGGGGCATCTGAAACCCCTGAAGCCGCAGCCATTACGGAATAAACTTCCTCTCTCCTACAACCCGTTGAAGTACTGTGTCTTTTATCAACAAGCTGGCCATGACACTGGCATGTGTCTTCGCCTTCACCATGAAATACAAGATCTGATTGATAAGAAGGTCATCGTCGCGTCAGGTCCTGCAAAGTCTATCAGCGCTGGATCGGTGAACTTGGGGGATAATGTGACCATGTGATCGGGGGATGAACCAGCTGCGGGTGGCGCTCGATTAACTCCAGACGTGGGAATGGCACACACTGTTTTGAGCATTTGCGAATGCAAGTTTCGTAGTTTCTGACTTGGGTGTTGAGTCAGTTCTGTGATTTTGTTTTAAGTTTGTCTCTTTGTTTTGAGTCAGTCTTTTGGTTAAGGTCTGTCTTGTTGTATCGAGTCAAGTTCTGTTGTGCAGAGGTCGAGTGATTCCGGGGTGGTTGTCTCGGATATCACTATTTTGTTTTGTGTTTGTTTTTTTGCTTTCTTTTTTAGTCTGTTTCTGCTGTGGAGCCAGTTACGCCAACAGATCTGAATGGAACAGCAGTGATTTTCACACTCTTATGTTTGTTTCTGCCGTGTGCCAGTTGTGCCAGAAATTCTAAATGAGATGGCAGTATTTGACTAGAAGCTGTGTCTTTTCTGTGCCTTGAATTCGTTGCATCGACCTAAGTTTTCCAAAACTTTTTTCGAAACATTGTGATAAAAACGAAGAGGAAGGAATTCCTCGGGTTTTGCAAAACTTGATCAATTGAGAGAAAGAGAGGCATGCTAAGCCCTTAATGATCGAGATCATGCTTGTTAATGTGAGTACTGAGAAGGATCCTAACTTGATCCAGATTGGTTCCGCACTGTCTTCAGCGCGAGCGATTTGTTGCTTTCTTAAAAGATTTCAAAAAAAAAAAAATGTTTTGCGCGATCCTGCGAAGGCCTGTGTGGAATCGCTCTTGAGATTGTGCAGCATAGGATCGCTCTCAGCCTTGAGTCTCGACCCCTTGCTTTCGAACCTCGAACCTAAATTCAGAATGTTCAATGGTCAACTACAACGTGAGGCCTGTGTGGCCAGATTCAAAGCAACCCTCGAACAAGAGGCAAGAAAGTCAGATCAAGAAGACCAGATGTCATCAAAAGAAGCTTGCAAAGCTAGATCAGAAGCACCCCCGGAACTAGGGGCAAAGAATGTCAAATGTGCTCGAAGAGCCGAAGATGGATCATCTTGCAAATCAATAAAGACTCGCAAGAATGCCAAATCCCAGAAGGGAAGAAAGAAGAAAGTATTGCTGAAGAACAACTGAGTTCCTATCCACAAACACTAGGGGCAAATTTAGCCCCCATGGAATGGACTCCTACATCGTCAGCGAACAGCAGTTACTCTCCTGGATTCAGACGGATTCGAGATCTCAGAACCATTTGACATGGACCAAGCTACACTTTTACCCTTGAGAGGGTCGCTGGGCCGAAAATCCGGAAGGGCGACCCAGGCAAAAGTTAGAGCAAGAAAAAAAGAAGAAAAGAACCAAAAAAAAAAAGATAAGAACAAAAAAAAAAAAAGAAAAGAAAAAAGATGAAAAAAGAAGAAAAGAAATGAAAAGAAAAGAAGAATAGAGCTCGCAAGGTTGAAAACCCAGAAGGGCGGCCTTGGCAAAAGTTAGAGCGCAAAAGGAGAGGTTAAATACACGAGTGTACCTTAACCCCGAACTACGTAAGACTTGATTCCCATCTTTGGGATACGTAGGCAACTTTATTCTGAAGTCTAGCCATAAACACTTCCAAATCGATTGTGCCCATGTAATGGTTTTGATCATCTTTGCCTTCTCTGTATCCGAGAGTCTGGTTGTGTTCGTCGCTCTGAGGACTGACTACAATGCGCTGCGGTGCCGTTCAAACAAGGGGCAACTTTCCGTTGCCATTCAATGCGCTGTAATGTCGTTCAAACAAGGGGAAACTTTCCATTTCCATGTAGCTCCCCTCAAGCAAGGGGCAATTTTCCTTCGAATCTGAGGTTGTGCATCTCGAGAGTGGGTTCTATGCTCGTTAAGCAGTGGCCGTTTGCAAAAACAGTTTTTGAGAATTTTTACTAAGGTTGACTGATTTTCTCTCGAAAACTATTCCATTTTTCCAAAACTGGACCTTTTTCTTGGACCCAAAAAAGGAAAATTTTCAGTGCTCATAACCTAACTTGCATGATTTTGAATCAGAAAATCGAACAAGCTTGTTAATCTAACTCTCATTTTGGTTAAAATTGTTTTAGTAGAAAATCAAAACAAAAAAAAAATGGTGAAAACGGTGAACTAGGGGCACAGTTTGAGTCGGGTGTTCTGTCTTTTTCCCTTTATCAACGCATTTGCCAGAAAGGGCACCATACTTGCCAGAAAGGGGCACAACGGAAGCTAACCGCAAAAAGGGCAGAAAGGTCTCACATCCTCCAAGCAACGAGGTATCAAGCCAAGTGCGAAGCACAAACGGGAATGGATCGAGATATTCCACTCCTTTGTTTGGACACATCTGATTACATCCAAACTCCCTCGCGGAGCATCGTCAACCGATGTCAACTGTAGATGTGCTACACACCCAGTTGTAGCGTAACCCCTCTGTGGGAAAGTTCACTGTTGTAAGCAGAAGGAAGAATCTAGCAGAATGCTAGGGGCATTGTAGACACCCTATTTTTGACCGTCCTCAAGACTTGGACGTCACCGCTTGAACACTCGGTGATCATCCATGTTTGTGTTTGTCTTGAGTTCCCGGAGGTCTCGGATACGCGCCTTGCCTCAGGATCTCTCGACTCGACTGTTTTGTGTTTGGTTTTGCACCAAACACTTGTGTTTTGCCTTGGAGGGGCAGGGAATGGCTTGTGGGCCATCCCCACACTTCATCGGCCATGGCTTGAGGCCACCGGTTGTGTTTTGTTTCCACTGGCCAAATGTTTGGCTGGCCGGCATTATAGATGGCCGACCGGCTATTTTTTTTTGGTCAATTTCACTTTTGGCCGGCCGACTACTGTGCATCTGCGTTTGCAAATATTTTCATGCAGCTGGCATGCACTTTGCTCCCCTCCATACACGTGTATGGAGGGATTTCCCCCTTGGATGGCTTACTTGAGAAGCTTTACAAGAGGGAAGTTCTATAAAGAGGGGCCTCTTCTCCCTCTTTTAGGTTAGACAACTTAGACAATTTTTTCAGAGGGTTCTAGTTTTAGGGTTTGAGTTGTGTATCTATCATATATCTATATCTCCCTTTCTTTTGTGTTTTGTGTGTGTTTTGTCTTACTTTTGTGCATAAACACCCACCATCACACCTTCTTTTAACTACTGAGGTACTAAGAGGCTGTTCTTGAAGTTTTTGGCTGGTTTTGAGCTTAGAGAAGCTGCTGGACCATTGTTTGTGAAGCGGGTCATCAAGGGTAAGAACTTCACCCTTTATTCCCCATTCTTGCATAGTCTTTTTGCCTATCTTGCAACTATTTTTGAGGTTAACATATAACATAGAAAAGTCTTGTTTTTATCTTCCCTAAATAGTTTCTTAAGGGTGTTTTAAGCTTTGGGGTTGTTTGACCCCTCTTAAGGCTTGTTTGGCCCTTGTTTTGTGCTATTTCGGTTGAGCTCCGGGACCATTGTGTTTGGGCCTCCTCACCACTGAAATCTTGAGGGATTTCAGTGATGAGGATGGTTTCTTGAGGTCCTAAGAAGGAGAGGGCCACCCTCTCTCCTTGTGGTCCTTGAAAAGGGCCATTTTTGCCTCTTTAGTGAGCATCATGTTTAGGTTCATGTTGGCCATGCCTTGACTGATATGTATGCTTATTATGTCATGATATAGCTCTGTTTTTAGTTGGTTTTGGTACACCATGTTTGCTTAGCATACATGCCTTGTAATGCCATGATTTGCCTCAATACATGCATAGCATTTAGACTACCATGCTCATGTGTTTTGGCTAAGCTTTGTGAAGCTTACATGCATATTTTGATGTGCTAAGGGACTGTTTTAGGTCATTTGAGTCATTCATGTCTTGCTTTGTATAGCTATCATGCAATCCCTCTTGAATGCCTTAAGCTTTGGCCTCTCTAGCATGCCATCCTTGCTTTGTTTCAGTGGTTTGGAATCACTTTGTATGTTATTTCAGACCTCATGATGTGCTTATATGCTTGAATTTTCCATCCCTTTCATGCTTTGAAGAGTTGATGGCTTATGCTCCATGTTTAGGCCCTTGTTGATGCATATTTGTGTGTGTTTTCATGCCTTGGTTGCATCATTTTGGCCACTGTTTTAGGCTTGTTTGAGGGCTACCTAAATTAGTTTAAGTCCACCCCTTTGCATGTTGTTGCATGCTCACCTTGTGTGTTGTTGCATAATTGAATGAAGCCACATGCTTGCTTGCATGCTTGAACATCCATATTGTGTCTTGCATACTTGTAGGTTGCATTGCTTCATGCCTTACATGCTTCTTTACTTAGGTTGTGTGCCTAACCTGCATTACATATTGCATTGCCATGTTGCATATTAGCCTCCATACCTAGGATGCATTGCATTGGCATGTATGCTTCACCTCTTGAGTTGAGTATGATAGAGGTTGAGCTCCCTTTGCTTGATTATGTGCATTGCATTCCATATCAAAATGTATACTTGGTTCCTTGGGCCATCATGCATGGAAATGCGCGATTGGTGGTCCGAGAATCGAGAGTCATATCCCTTTGAGTCATGAATATGATAAGGGGTGTGATTGGTGCATACATTGCTTGAAATGCATTGCCATGCTATGTTTTGCCCTCTGCTGCTGTCAAAAACAGATTCTGCAGGAAGATTTGGCCGGCCGGCCATCTGTAGTGCCGACCGGCCATCCATGAGCGGCCGATGCATTAATTTGTGGCCGGTGACCATTCTCCATGGCCGGTGACCAATTCTCTCAGCCGGTGGTGTTCCACAGCATTCAGGGAAGCAACCCCGAGATTTGTGCAGTCTTTAGAGAAGGATAACAGTCAAAGCAGAGGCAACTTGTGCATGGCAGTGACTTTCCGAGCGGAGCCGAGCTCGCATTACATTGGGCCCTCTTCCCGAGGCTGTTTACTGCTTTCATTAGATTAGTTAATTTGTTAATTAATTAATTGGTCTGTAATATTTAATTAGCTTGTAGGTTAATTAACTTGTATTATTCTTTCGGTCCCTCCGAGTGAGGGCAAATTTGTAATAAGTGTGGGTGCGTGTGTGCATGTCTTCCAACCCCCACTTCTTTCTCCTTTTTACTTACCTGCTTTTGATGGTTAGTATTAGGACATGTTTACTTTAGCATACCTTATGCTATGCATGCGTGCATCATTCATTAGTCTTGCATGCACCAGGCTCGGCGCATCATGCTAACTGCATAAAGTATTTCAAATTTAACTTGAATACATGCTATCTGTGCATTTTCACATGTCATCCTTAGATTAGCCGAGCCTATTCTAGATTGCATTCTGTATGCGTTGCATTAGCCACTTAACATGGACTTGGATCATGCATTGATTGCTAACATGTTCTTGTCTTGGCTCGGAGTACATTGTAAGTATTTTTCTGCTTTAGCATCTCGCATGAGTGTGAATGTCAACATGACAGCATGCTTACCATGTGGCTAGATGCTTATGTGATATAAATTGCTTGAATGCCTATGGGTGAAGGTTGGGTTGTTTGAGTTGGAACAACTTGTTGAAATCCGTGCTTTAGCCTACTTGCGAGTAGCAAATTTGAAACTATTTTTCAAACAAACGGATATGCAATGCTTCGTTCCAATTTAGGCGATTTGGTCTATACTTGTTTGCTGTGCGCATAACATAGTAATTCTAAACTAATAATCGGAATAGGAACTCATAATGCTTTCAAAACAAGATATCATGGTTAGTAGAGGCCGATCTTCAGATCGGGCGAGAGGGGGTGCTCATAGCTGACCTTCCCCAATCGTACCCAAGTTCCCGAGCCGAGGCAACTTTGGTGATGACGGACACGTGGCCTTTGGCACCGAGTCAGGGTTTCCTAAATTCCCCCATAAAAAATATTTAGGTGGCGACTCTGTATCTGGCAAAGCAGTCCATGTTTGGCACTTCTTTTAAAAAATCTGTTTCTCAAAACGATTTGCCGGATTTGGACTCTTTGGTTCAGATTAAGAACTGTGACAATTCGAGAGTCCGAACTGTAGTAGACCCACCAATGAACAGAACGGGACTCACCCTCTCGGGGTGTTCGGGGACGTCTACAGGCATGAGCCCGCAATTTCTTGTTTATCCATCAACCACCCAGGAGAGGGATAAAAAATGAGAGATTAAAGAATAGAGAGATGTGCGCTGAGAGAAAAAGTGAGAAAAAGGGTTTTGTGAGAAAAACAGAGCCTGAGGGCCGAGTGATGTGAGAATCACAAATGAGAAAGGATGGGAAACAATACTCGGAGAAACTGGCTCCTCGTGCACCGGGAGGTCTCTTACCTTTATAACACAGCTGAGTGTTGTATTTATGTGTTTTCGTTTGTCTCAATTCTTGTTTTGAGTTATTTGAGTGTCAATAGATGTGTTTAGGTTGTTTTATCTTGTTTTTCCTTTGATGAGTCGAGTTTAGGCTGTTCTACCTTTGTTTTCTGTTTTTGAGTCGTTTTGGCTGTGGTCAGTTGTAGGCTCAATACTCGGTCAAAAACTCATCTCTTAATTTCAAAAATGAATCATTTTGTACTCAGAGTGCCATGCCATTCTCCAGATTTGTGCAAAATAGAATTTGTTCTTTCATAAAACTACAGGGTTCAACCCAGGTCATGTGAGAACAGTAAAACTAGGACCTATCTGAAGCTATGTGGGTTCCAGACTGCAAAGCCAAAGAAAAGAGGGAAAATTTGGAGCATCTGGGTTTGTTCCAACTTCTACATGTTCCATTTTGCATCCTGTCTTTTCATATCAGACTGTCTGTTCAAAATGAGCTGTGTGCCGAATAAATCGAATACTGTGTTATGAGCTGCGTGTTCAGAATGAGCAGTGCGCTGATATGAGCTGTGTGCTTAAAGTGAACAGAATATTGTGTTGACTGTTTCACTGTCTCAAGCCAGAATGGCGATCAAAAGTGCTCTCCCTGAGTACCATTCCCCGTCAGAGTTATCTTGGCTTTTGTTTGCAATGAGGGAAAATTTGTGAATAACATCAGAAAGAAAAGCGACATCCGTGGCTTTTACATGTAGAGATTACCCCTTGTCAGCAAGAAATCATTCTACCATTCTTCCACTCGCGTGGGACGCATTTGGATTTCGAATCCACCTTTCCTCCTTTCACGTGAAACGTGTTAGGATGTGACGTTTACCTGGTTAAAACCTTCCCTCTATCCGTATGAAATACGTTGAGAAACGCTTGTTGGTTACACCATTGTTTTTCTCCCTGGTTAAAACCTTCCCTCTCTCCGTATGAAATACGTTGAGATACGCCTGTTGGTTACACCATTGTTATTCTCCCTGGTTAAAACCTTCCCTCTCTTCGTATGAAATACGTTGAGATACGCCTGTTGGTTACACCATTGTTTTTCTCCCTGGTTAAAAGCTTCCCTCTCTCCGTATGAAATACGTTGAGATACGCCTGTTGGTTATATCATTGTTATTCTCCCCGGTTAAAACCTTCTCCCTCTCCGTATGAGATACGGTTAGGTATGCCTGTTGGTTACGCCACCTTCGCACCTTTCACGTGAAACGTGTCAGGATTTGTGTTCATTTTCCTGCACTCGCATGAAACGCGTTTGGGTTTCATAGTTCACCCTTTTCTTCTTTCGCGTGAGACGTGTTAGGTTGTTGATTCACTCGGTTAAAGACATCAGGTGCGCTTGGTGTTCACACCATCTTTCCTCATTCATTTTGTGTATCTATTGCACTCATTCACTTTGTACATCTAGCGCACACTTTCATTACAATTGTGGTACAGTCTCATACCTTCCTCTTGTATCTCAGGACGCATGAAGCGCAGCCCTGGGCGTGTTTTATCTCGGGACGCGTAAAATGCGAGCCTAAGCGGTTTCGGACCTCTTCTCATGATTTCAGCGTGGTTTGAGTGTCCCATTCCTTACGCGGTTTCAGGTTGTTTGGAATTTATCCCAGGTTGCGTTGTAGACGCGCTAGGTGGGTTGTTGGGCCTTCTCTCACGATTTCAGCGTGGTTTGAGTGTCCCATTCCTCACATGATTTCAGCGTGTTTGGATCTTATCTCAGGTTGCGTTGTGCGCGCACTTGAGCGGTTGTTTTCAGACCTCTTCTCACGATTTCAGCATGGTTAGAGTGCTCTTTTCCTCACACGATTTCAGCGTGTTTGGAATTTATCTTAGGTTGCGTGGAACACGCTCCTGATTGATTTTCTTTGTTCTTCCTCCACTCACGAGTCCAGCGTGGTTGGAGTGTGTTCACCCTTTGCCTCTATTGTACTCTCTGTTGCATCGCATCTATTATCTATTGCATCACATCTGTTACATCCATTGCATCATATCTGGTTTATCGTCTGGTCTAGGAGACCTTAAATCCTCAAAAGGTGCAATTCCTTTGGTGTTTGTCATGCCCGAACGACTTCCAGTGGTCTGGTATAGCCACCGGCCTGTGTTTGCGGTGAGTTCCTAGGAGACCAACTGAGACGGTGGAAACTAGAGTTCGAATGGCTCTTGCCTAGAACGCAAAGGTTCAGGATTTCCGAGACTAAAGTCTGGTTTAAATACCCAGGGGTATATCCTCGGCTTGAAATCTGTATGGCAGCCCCATAGATTGAGATAGCATATGTATGCGCCTCAATTCTGGATACCGAACCAACCTAGTCTGTCACCCTGTTGGAGAATAGGGAAAGCTGCAACCATAGTTAGGGAGAAAAGTAGTACCTATGGTTCAACTGAGAAGAAGAGGAAGATTCCCACATCAGCATGAGGTAGAACTTTGCCGAGGTAAGTCATTGCCAATTGCCCCTGTAAGGTACCTCCCTTTTCCTAGCTATCACATTGCATTTTAGTCATTACAGTGCATTACATAAATCCTGAATTATCAGACCGACTTTGCGTAGCGTGTAAGTCCAATTTTCAAACCGCCTTCGCGTAGTGTATAAGTCCAATTATCAAACCGGCTTCGCGTAGCGTATAAGTCCAATTTTCAAACCGGCTTCGCGTAGCGTGTAAGTCCAATTATCAGACCGGCTTCACGTAGCGTGTAAGTCCAATTTTCAAACCCGCTTTGCGTAACGTATAAGTCCAATTATCAAACCGGCTTCGCGTAGCGTATAAGTCCAATTTTCAAACCGGCTTCGCGTAGCGTATAAGTCCAATTATCAAACCGGCTTCGCGTAGCGTATAAGTCTAATTTTCAAATCGGCTTCGCGTAGCGTGTAAGTCCAATTATCAGACCGGCTTCGCGTAGCGTGTAAGTCCAATTTTCAAACCGGCTTCGCGTAGCGTATAAGTCCATTTTTCAAACCAGCTTTGCGTAGCGTATAAGTCTAATTTTCAAACCGGCTTCGTGTAGTGTATAAGTCCAATTACCAAACCGGCTTCGCGTAGCGTGTAAGTCCAATTATCAAACCGGCTTCGCGTAGCGTATAAGTCCAATTTTCAAACTGGCTTCGCGTAGCGTATAAGTCCAATTATCAAACCGGCTTCGTGTAGCGTATAAGTCCAATTTTCAAATCAGCTTCGCATAGCGTGTAAGTCCAATTATCAGACCGGCTTTGCGTAACGTGTAAGTCCAATTATCAAACCGGCTTCGCGTAGCGTATAAGTCCAATTTTCAAACCGGCTTCGCGTAGCGTATAAGTCCAATTTTCAAATCGGCTTCGTGTAGTGTGTAAGTCCAATTATCAGACCGGCTTCGCGTAGCGTGTAAGTCCAATTATCAAACCGGCTTCGCGTAGCGTATAGGTCCAATTTTCAAACCGGCTTCGTGTAGCGTATAAGTCCAATTTTCAAACAGGCTTCGCGTAGTGTTTAAGTCCAATTATCAAACTGGCTTCGCGTAGCGTATAAGTCCAATTTTCAAACCGGCATCGCGTAGCGTGTAAGTCCAATTATCAGACCAGCTTCGCGTAGCGTGTAAGTCCAATTATCAAATCGGCTTCGCGTAGCGTATAAGTCCAATTTTTAAACCGACTTCACGTAGCGTATAAGTCCAATTTTCAAATCGGCTTCGCGTAACGTGTAAGTCCAATTATCAAACCGGCTTCGCGTAGCGTATAAGTCCAATTTTCAAACCGGCTTCGCGTAGCGTATAAGTCCAATTTTTAAACCGACTTCGCGTAGCGTGTAAGTCCAATTATCAAACCGGCTTCGCGTAGCGTATAAGTCCAATTTTCAAACCGGGTTCGCGTAGCGTATAAGTCCAATTTTCAAACCGGCTTCGCGTATCGTGTAAGTCCAATTATCAGACCGACTTCACGTAGCGTATAAGTCCAATTATCAAACCTGCTTCGCGTAGCGTATAAGTCCAATTTTCAAACCGGCTTTGCGTAGCGTATAAGTCCAATTATCAAAATCTTTCTGCATATCATTTTGCATCCTGCCCCTGAACTACGCTGGTTTGATCCCTTGCAGAGGGATACGTAGGCAGCCTGTGGGCGCAACCATTTATTTGTCTGTACTTTGTTTGTTTGTCCAAGTCTTCGGCCTTGTCAAAAATGGGTCGTCTCTGGGTTTTGACATTCACTCCCGTCATGAATGACTTCCGAGTTCTGTCAAAGAGGGGCAACTGTAGACACCCCATTTTTGACCAACCTTAAGACTTAGACGTCACCATTGAGCGCTCGGTGATGTTGCATATTGTGCTCGTTCTGAGGTTTCAGAGTCTCGGCTGTGAGCCTTGCCTCCGGACTTCGGGGCTCTTTTGTGCTTTGCCTCAGTTTGTGAACCAGGTCCTGTTCTCTCTGTTTTCTCTTTCTGGAGGGAGGGATAGGTCTCGTAGACCATCTCTTAGTGGCCGTGGGCTACGTTTCGTGGTCGTAGGCCATTTTTCCCGTTTGGAGCCCGGTTTCCGGTTTTCGGAGCCGTCAGCCGTGTGCCTCGGTTCGGGACCGCTTAACTACCTCTGTTTGCTCTAGTTTTTGGGACACGCCTTATTTCCTCCCTTTAGAGGAACATTGTGGCTCGGGAGACCACCTTCGTGGTCATACGCCACTTCCGGTGCTTAATAGCTTGTTTTCGGGGTCCCGAACCGCGCGTTTTGGCCCCCGAACCTTCGTTTTGCATCCGTTTTGGTCCATTTTTGGTAGGGACCCTATTTTCATTGTTAGGAAGGGAGTAGGATGGTGGCCAGCCACCTTTTCCCCTGAAAAGCCAGTTTTCTCTTTTTCTCTCTCCAAAAGCCGATTTTTCTGACAGAAAGCTGGTTTTTCTCATTTTTGAGCCACATTTTCTGGCTTTTCATACCACCATTGTGTTGTGCTCATCTGGGAGGCCACCAATATGGATAGGCCGGCCAGAAATTCATCTTAACCCTTTTGAATCTTGCTTAAAAGCTAGCTTTCCTCTCTCCTGGGTCACTTTTTCTGGTTTTTCTATACACAGCTGTATTCTACTCATCTGGGAGGCCACCTTTCTGGGTAGGCCGACCGGCAATTTTGCTTGAACCTTTTGACCCCTGGTCGGCCGACCAGGGGGAGTGGCCGGCCGGCCACTTGAACTGGCCGGCCTGCTTCTTGCTTTTGCTTTTTCTAAGTGTAATCCAACTATGCCAGCTGGAGGCCATTTGGTGCATCGTCCATACACGTGCATGGAGGATACTTGGGGTCTCTTGAAGATATTTTGAAGCTTCTCCTCTATAAAGGAGAGGCTTGGCTTCTTGTTGAAGGGTTAGACATTTTTGCTTAAGGCTCATAACCTCCCTCCTCCATTGTCACTACTCAAAGCTCCAAAACCCTCACTTTCTTGGTCCATTTGCACTACAACCCTTAGCACCACACCTCCATCATCCATTCCAGCACCTTGGAAGTCATTTGCAGAGGTTGAAAGCTCACCAACTTGGTCCAAAAGCTGCTGGAGGTCGGCTCTTCAAGGGTAAGTGTCCATGTCCCTTAAATTTGTATTTTTTTGCATGATTGGTTAGCCTTACTTACAAGCATTTTTGGACTTCGACCCAAACTAGAAAGTGTCTTATTTTGATCTCCTCTCCAACTTTTTTTTAAGGGCACTTTGCTGTTTGAGGTCATTTATTTCCCCTTATCCTCTATCTCTCTTTTAGGGCTATTTTTGCATCCTTTTTTAGCCTTACTTGTGAGCATTTTCGAGATTTTATATAAACTGGAAAAAGTCTTGTTTTGACATCCTCTTCAAGTTTTGTTAAGGTCTCATTTCTTTTTGGGGTCATTTTCCCCCTATGCATGCTTCATCCCTTCATGATTAAGGCTATGCATTAGAGCACTTGCATTGGCCATGGTTTGGCCTCTTAGCCACTGAAATCCAATGGATTTTTAGTGGATTTGATGCATTTTTGAGGGCCAAAATTAGAGGGGGGTGACCCCTTCTGTCCTTGTCTTGTTTGGTGGTCTTTTGGGCCTTCCAAAGGGGCTTTATTTTGCATGCATTGAAGTCACTTTTTGGGCCCAATTTTGTGGGTTTTAAGGTCTGCCTTGGCTCTGTCCAAGGCCCTTTTGGCCATATTTTATACCTACAGTGCATGTGTAGAACAATTCAATTCAAGGCCTCTTGAGGGGGCCTTTCTTTGCATGTTTCCTAGACTGATTTCAGGGCCTATTTTGTGAGTTTTAGGGCTTTCATAACTCATTTCCATAGTTGGTTTGGTCATGCTAAGTGTCTATCTTATATGTGCTTAACAACCCTTACAAGGCCCTCCAAAGAAGCCCCTTATTTTTGCATGCATTGGCTGAATTTCAGTGATTATTTTAGGCATATTTTGGCATGTTTTATTCACTATTTTTGGCTGGTTTGATGAGTTCTCATTTGCTTCATATACATGCCATGTAAACCATGCTTTCTAGCCAATGTTGCATGTTATTTTAGTCCATCATGTTAGCATCTTTTGGCCATGCTCTAAAATGGAAATGTGCAAGTTTTGGGACTTCCTTGGCTCTGTCTTTAGACTTCATGATCAAATAATGCTTGCTTAGTATACTTGTGGTTCAATGCATGTGCCTAGCATTGAGTTTCGAGGCTTATTCCAAGCATCGGGTGCCATATTTCCATGTTTTGGGATCATTTAGCATCATATTTTAGTGCTGGAAATTACATGTTCATAGGCCATCTTTCATCCCTTGCCATGCTTTGGTAGAGTGGCATTTGATGCCTTAGGTTCGGTTCTCGGTATGCGTGCATGTGTGCACGCGTTTCGGTTGTCTCATTTTCATCTAATGGCCACTGATGTGAGTGTGGCTGAGGTCCACTCATGTTGGTATAAGTCCATTATGCATTGTGCATCCCTTTTCAATTCATAGCATTGCGTATGCTAGGTTGCGTGTTAGAGCTTTGTGTATGCCATGTTACATCGAGCATTGTGTATGCCATTTCATAGCATTGCGTATGCTAGGTTGTATGTTAGTCGCATTGTGTATGCCATCTCATTTGCATTGTGTTTGGGATAGGAGTTAGCCCAAGCACGGGGAACGAGGGACGTTTCGTACTCCGAGTGACGGAACGTGTCTCAATTCCTTGTCACCGAGACTCTGGATTACCCATGATGGAGTTTAGGTCTTGTTGTGTTTTCATGTGCATTCATTTCACATCGAGTCGTACAATTCGACTCCTCGGCCATCATGCATTGATATGCGTGATTGGTGGCACGAGGATCGAAGACTACACTCCTTGAAGAGTAGTCATGCATACATATGTGAAATACTTTGCCATGCCCCTTTCTTGCTCTCTGTTGCAGCAAATCAAAAATCAGCAGCTTTCTAAAGCCTTGCACAATATTCCGACATTAATTGCAAACAGAGGCAAACCAGGGCATCGTAATGGATTTCTACGCAAGGCAACTCGAGCATGCATCATTCATCATGTAACGTCCTCAAAATAATAACATTAATCCATCAAATAAGACATGCATTGGCATATTAAAATAACCACATTCTTTTATATATCAGAGTTTCATACAAAAGTATTACATGTTAACAACAAAAGCAAAATGCCTTACAGGCTTACAGCTTTCCAAGTTAACACTTGGTTACAACAAAAGAGTTCTAACTCGTTTCCACATAAAGCCCTTGGCTTGAAATTACATGTAATACATCAAAAAGATAACGACAAAAGTATGTCCGCCTCTAGCCTCCCAAGCTATGTCCTTGGAGGTGGCATGCTACCTGTACCTGAAAATGATATTCCCATATAGGGTGAGCCACAGCCCAGTAGAAATACACTAAACCAACCATGAACAATGACTAAAAGATTAGCAATTGATAGATGGCCAACACTAATACATAAAAATTATATATTCTTGTAGTGAATGAAAATGTGTATATTTCGTAGTGAGCAAAATATTAAGTTGGCCTATGTGTCTAGGGTGAGCAAAAATTATACATGTATGTGATTTTGAGAAAAATGGGTGAATGTAGGAATGAGGTGTGCATCACCAAATTAAGTTGGCCTATGTGTCCAGGGTAAAAGTCCTGAAAAACGCGCACATACATAGGTGCCAATTTCTGCGGACGAAATATCCGTAAAATGGTAATAGTAGGGCTTGCATAGCCTACGTTTACATGGGTCCCGTTTGACGGTTTCCCGCGGACGAAATATCCGTGAAAGGCTATACGAAGTTGAGTTTCCCCCTATTTTCTATTTTAAAGGAAATGATTTGGAGAACTATGACATAGACCCAGCATTATGTGGCTTTTGGGAAAGATATAAATTGTTTTGTCATGAGCATTGCATATACATTTTACCCTTATATCTTTATTAAGATTAATATATTGTGTTGGATTATTTCTACTGGGTTTTGGCTCACCCTATATAGGAAAAATATTTTTAGGTATTGGTGAGATGCCTTCGCCAAGGTAGTAGCTTGGGAGGATTGAAGCAAGAGCTTCATTTTGTTTACTTCTTATTATTAAGCCTAGGGCTTATTTTGTATTGAATTTAAATCCGTTGTGATGTAATCAAGTACTGTCTAGGAAAGTTGTAGCCTTCAAGTAATTTCAATTATCTATTTAACTTCTATTTCATTTCTTTGTTGTTGACACATGCTATAGATTCAAGGTTATGACTTATGAATGTATATTCGCATGTGTCACCCTTTTGTACAACCAAATCTTATGTAATAGAAAGATATTATACTTTGATGTATATTATTATTTACTTATCGTTGTAGATGGTTTATGGCATTATTTTGGGACGTTACAACTTGGTATCAGAGTGTACCAGGTTTGAATACTAAAGGTATGTGGGAAGTGGTTTTTACCACAATGGGTTTATCTCGTTTGATAGAGATGTTTGTATGTTTGTAATGCTATGTGATAACACGCTTATGTGATTATATGGGTATGAGATTTAATTCCTAAGATATTGATTGGGTCTACGGATTTTTAGAAGTCCTATTAGAAGAGTACTTGATCACTATTGTTTCTAATTGGCGTAACTCACAGACTCCCGCTCGAGCGCCAACAATCCCGCTCGAGCGGCGAATACACACTCCCAGAACTTCTGCAGAACCAGGTCTCCGATCGAGCTCCCAACTCCCCGCTCGAGCGGCACTCACGTAACCCCGCTCGAGCGGCCAATACCACGCTCGAGCATCCAACACTGCACAGAAAATACTGGATGGGTGTAATCCCCGCTCGAGCGCCAACACCCCCGCTCGAGCGGACAAGTCAAAATCTGGGCAACTAGTTTTGGTTTCTAAACTCAACCAACCTGTAACAAACCTGCCCAACATATCCTATAACTCAAATACGAAGTAAAAAGGATGCAAACAAGATAATAAACAACTACCCTCAACCACGGACACATGTCCAGATCACTGTACAACAAAGGTAAACCCGGGATCGCTATACATCATTTGGATCAGAGCTGAGGCGGTCCATGGATTTGCGTGCCAATTTACCTGCTTTCCTAGATTAATTTGTTAATTAATTAGGGTTTTCTATTTATTCAGACTGTATTATTTATTCGGACTGCATTATTCTTTCAGACCCTCCGAGCGAGGGCAATGTTGTAATACGTGTGCGTGGGTGTGATGTATGTCTTCCAACCCCACGTCTTTCTCCCTTTTATTTACTAGCTTATGATGGTTAGATTAGGGCATGTTTCAATTAGCATACAGTATGATAGCATGTTTGCATCATTTATCTGTATTGCATGCACCGGGCTCGGCGCACCATACTAATTGCATTGTATTTCGATTCCAAATTGAATATTTTTTAGTTGTAGCATTTCATATGCCATCTTTAGAATAGCCGAGCCTATCTTAGTTACATTTTGCATGTGTTGCATTAGGCATTTTTGTATAGTTAGGATCACGCATGAATTTCTAACATAGCTTTTGTTTTGGCTTGGAGTACTTGGTAAGTTTTATGCTTTAGCATCCTTACATGCGTGTGAGTGACTGCCATGATAGCATGCTTACCATGAGGCTATTTGCTTATATGATATACCTGCCTGAATGCCTGTGGGTGAAGGTTGGGTTATTTGGATTGGAACAATTCATTAATTGTGAGTTTTAAGCCCACTAGATAGTGGCAAAATCTTGTTTTCTAAGCCCATCCGAGGGTGGCAAATCCACGTCTTAGCCTACTTGCGGGTAGCACCATCAAACCATTTTCAAAGTAAACATGAGATGCTTTGTTCCAATTCAGGCGACCCAGTCTATACTTGTATCTGGTAAAACAGTCCATGTTTGGCACTTCTTTCAAAAAATCTGTTTTAAAAAACGATTTACCAGATTTGGACTCTTTGATGATTCATCGGTCTTGCATTGCACTCTACGAGATTAGATACAGGACCGTGACATTGAGTCCTGAACTGTAGTGAGCCCAATGAACAAAACGAAAGGGATTTCCTCCCGGGACATTTCCTCCCGGGACGTTCAGGGATGTCTACAGACCACAATACCAGTTTTGGCTTTGCCTAATTATACTAAAGAATTTGTGGTGGAATCAGATGCATCGGGAAAAGGCTTAGGGGCTGTGTTAATGCAAGAGGGACATCCGATAGCTTTTTGGGGGAAAGGCTTATCTGCACGGGATCAACTTTTATCTACCTATGAAAAGGAATTAATGGTTGTGGTCTTGGTTGTATTCAAATGGTGGCATTACCTTTTGGGTAGGAAATTCCTTATCAGAACAGATCACCAAAGCTTAAAGTACCTATTGGAGCAAAGAGTGGGCACTCCATTCCAACAGAAATGGATTACTACATTGTTAGGTTATGATTATGAGATCGTTTACAGATGTGGAAAGGAGAATAGGGTAGCAGATGCCTTGTCTAGGAGGGCGGATGCTACAGATAACCCTGCTACTTTGCATGCTATCACTTTTGTGTCTACTAGTTGGTTAGCTGAAATTAAACAAAGTTGGATATCTAATCCATTGGTGCAATAGGTCATTACTGATTTGATTCTTGATCATACTTACCATATGGGCTATCGTTGGGAGCAATGGATTCTGACTTGTAAAGGCAAATTGGTGGTAGGGAACATGCCTCAGCTTAAGATCCAGATTATGGAGGAATTTCATTGCTCTGCAGTAGGTGGGCATTCAGGGATTGATAAAACCACTAAGAGAATTCAGAGAACTTTGTATTGGAAAGGGTTAAAGAAAGATGTTTTGAAGTTGGTTTCCGAATGTGACATTTTTCAAAGGTTTAAGAGTGAAAATGTGAAATCACCTGGATTGTTATAGCCTCTTGCTATTCCCAATCGATTTGGTCTGATATCTCTATGGATTTTATTGAGGGCCTTCCCAAATCACACGACATATCTGTTATATTTGTGGTCGTCGACAGGTTAACTAAGTATGGCCATTTCATGGCACTTTCACATCCATACACAACCAAAGATGTTGCTCAAGTGTTCCTGGATCAAGTTTACAAATTACATGGACTGCCTCCATCTATCGCATCCAATAAATATCAGTCTTCACTAGCAATTTCTGGTATGAGCTTTTTACTTTGCAAGGTTGCAAATTGTATTTAAGTTCCGCTTATCATCCACAAACTGATGGCCAAATAGAGATCTTAAACAAGTGCTTGGAGAACTATTTACGATGCATGACAGGTGATTGTCCTAGGAACTGGGCTAAGTGATTTTCTTTAGCTGAATGGTGGTACAACACTTCCTACCATTCAGCCATCACAACCACTCCATATTACACTGTTTATGGCCAAGATCCACCAGACCACACCTTTATTGCTTCCAACCTCTATGCTGTGGCAGAGGTAGATAATTGGATACGTGAAAGAGCTTCAATTCTCAGAATGTTAAAGGACAATCTGCATCAAGCTCAACACAGGATGAAGCATTATACTAATATGCATAGATCTGACCGTGAATTTGAACCACATGACTGGTGCGGCTGCAACCTTATAAGCAGTCTACTTTGGCATTACACAGGAATATGAAGCTTGCTCCTAGATTTTATGGTCCATTTCAAGTTGTGGCAAGAATTGGAAAGGTTGCTTATCAGCTCCAGCTACTTGTTTCTGCCCACATCCATCCCGTGTTTCATGTTTCTTTGTTAAAGAAAAAGTTGGGTCAGCACATAGTCGCACAGCCTACATTGCCACCAGTTGCACCTGATGGTACTTTCCAAATAGAACCTGTGGCAGTGTTGGACAGGCGTATGGTTAAGAGGAACAACAAGGCGGTGGCTCAACTCCTCATTAAGTGGTCTCACCCATTTCTAGAGGATGCTACTTGGGCGGACTACCTGGACATCATCACCAAATATCCCCATTTCCAGCCTTGAGGTCAAGGCTATTTGTAAGGGGTGGGAAATGCTATGATTTATGAAGTTTTGGATTCAATTAACTCAGTTGGCAGCTGAAATTCAGGAATTCAGTTTGAGAGGGAGAATTAGATTGAGAGATTGTTTGATTATTGAGGGGTTAGTTAGTTAGTTAGGAGGTTTGTTAGTTAGTTAGTATTGGATAGGGTTATTCTAACTGTATATAGCTACGGTTGAGGGGGGAAATGGGGGATCTTTTGAACTGTAATCAAGTTTTATGAGAAAAGGGTGAATGGACTCCAAATTTAGTTTTCCATTTTCTCTCTTCTTTTTCTTCAATTACTGCTTTCTTTTTTCATAGTCATATCAATTAAATACTCACAAAATTGAAAAAGAGAATAGCAAATCTGGACAACCAACCCTCAAATCTGCAAGAATCAACCTTCAAATCATTGACAACCTTCACAGATCTGATGGGGAGAGAGAGAGAGAAAGAGAGAGAGAGAGAGAGAGTGATCGAGATTGAGAAAAAGGTTTTGAAAAGGGGATCTGAGTTTAAGAGAGTCTGGAGTGAGATGATTTTGAAAGGTCTCAAAAGGCGAGAAGGTTTTAATATGAAACGGCGTGATCACTACATAGCTAAATGACATCGTCTGGCATAGATGTAAGACAAAGTTTACAAAACGTTATGCTTGACTAATCAACAAAGACGTTTCAAAAAACGCTATGTTATAAATGCCGTGCAATGTTCTTTTTTTTATAGTGAATGTTACGTATTTTATGGTATTATTACACATTTTGTGGTTAGAAAATGCTCAAAATAAATAAATAAATAAATAAATAAAATATGTGTAACATTACCACCCTACCACAGAATGCTTAACTTTATTTCTGAACTACAAGTTAACATAACTCCCTACATTTACTACAAAAATACATAATGATAAGACAATACCAATCTTAATTTTATTATTACGTGATAAACATTTGCAAGAAACACTAGTTTATATAGCATTTTTTCCCCCTAATATGTTGTTGTGTAAAAGTTACATTTCATCTTCTCTTTGTTTTTGGATTGGTGAGAAAGCTAATGATAAGACAATACCAATCTTTTAGAATTTATTTATTGATATGTCTTAGACTATTTTTTCCCTTCAAAAGTAAGCTTTTGCAATTTTAAATGTAGGATGATATTTTTTATTTTTTTATTCAATTTTTTAAAAATTTAAATAATTAGACTACAATAGTTGAAAAAATATTGTCTTAATCTTTGTACGAACATGATTTTACACACATGAATAAAATGTAACTAGAAATCTCATTATTAGCCTTTAGCTAGTAAAACAACGCCTACAAGACAAAGACGATGAACTAATCTGGCATAAATGTTTCAGAAAAGCCCCTCTCTGATGGCTAAGGCAAAACTTGGGATCAATAGGGAAAGGAAAGAGGGATTTAGGGTTATGTATGCGTGAAAGAAATCGAATCCTATATATTTTGATCTTGCTTGCTTTTATAGCTTTTCCTTATGTGGATTGGCATAGCCCAAACAATATTTATGAGGACTTTCTGTTAAGCAAATAAGCTTATCCAAACTCCCTAGAGTCATGCACGCAATCAACATTTACATTTCAAAATAAGCATGGTGAAGCTAGCTGGCAGTTGATGCTCGAAAATCTGATCGACCACTTAGCTCATACAAGCCCTACGCGTAAATGAAGTAGATATATTATCAATTCAAAAATATGTATTGTAAATATTCAATTAATAATTTCTTATCTCAAAAACCTAGAAAATAAGTTTTGAATAATATTAAAATGTAAAAAGCCCCATTTTAAGTTATTATTTTAGACTTCAAATTATTTTTAACAAACTCCGCTTTTGAATATTTTATGATTCATTTATACATACGTAGAAGTGATGTTCCTTCAAAATTCTCTCATTACCAATTGTTTAAATAGTAGCCTTGGTACATCTCAAAAGTTGGAGAAAGGATATCAGTTGTGCTTTGAGCACATCATGAGATACTATGCCCTTTGTGAACTCGAATAATTTGATTTATTTTAGAATGGTGAAAAAACTTTTAAAGATATATTTAGAAATACCATTTCCTAATGCAAAATATTTTAGCAGAAAGGATGCAGGTAGTGACAAAGGCACCCTAAATACCGATTAAGCCCATTATATTAGTAATGCTAGGAATACTAATAGATATACCATATAAAACACATACTTATTTATGAGTTTCATCTCTTGACTTGAAACTAACATAATATAATATCTAATTAGTATATTTATTGATAGATTTGATAGTGTATACGGAGGCTCTTTCAAATTTCATTACCTATAATGCCATATAGGGTTGTTTGGTGTAGTTTATTTAAGTTGCTTAGTTTTTCTTTTCTTTTTTATTTTGAGAATTTGTGTTAGACTATTTGATGCAATTTTTATGTATAACTTATGTAAGAGGTAAAAACTTGAAGTATGAAATTTAAATCTCCTGCTCAAATCTTAAAGGCAGGAAGAATACGAAGAGTCCAAATTACGAAACTCTCGAACAAATATGTCTTTCTCAGGAAAACAAATACTTGAACTCAAAACGATTCAAAGTGATGAACCCAGAGATTCTTTACTGTTACATATAGTATATATATTCTGTATACCACACTTAGTTATTACCATACTATGTATTACCATAGTTAGTGTCTTATTCTCCTATATAAAGGAGCCTTGCATTTATTAATTATTCATTGAATATAATACAGATTTTCTCTTTTTCTCTATTTCACTTTCTCTCTCTTTTTCTAATATCATAACATGGTATCAGAGTTAGGGTTTTCCCTTTAGTCTCTTCATGCTGCTTCTATCACCATTAAACCATCATTGGCCTATCAACACCATGACCATATTGTTTTCCTATATTCTCTTTTTGGTTTGAAATTTTTTTCATACCAGAGTCTTCCCTACCTCCATACAAATCTAACCAGATCAACCGCATCCCCAAATACCACTGGACACGCTCTTATGCACCTTCAAACTATCTGCGTGTGAAGCTTGTTCCTTGTACATGTATTCATGCACTCGCATGCATTGTTTGTGTTTTTTTTTCATGCACTTGCGTGCCTTCTCACTCGTCTTAGCCATTGTTCTGTTGTCATGGTTTACACAGCTTCTGTGTTAGCTATTGTTAAGGTGCTAGCCAATTCAGCTTCTGCATCAGCCGACACTGTTCATCGGCTTTTACTTGGCTTGCCTTAACCGTATGCTGCCATATCGACTTTGCTAGTTCTCCTTACTGATGTCAGCCCTACTGCTTCGTCCAATCCTAGCGTGCTGCTGACATCAGCCCCCTAGTGTTCAAAACTTTGACTAGTCGGTTCATAACTTTAACTAGTCGGTTCACCACTATTTCTATCAATTCTTCTCTGTTTCAGACAGGTTCTTAGCTATTTTTGACCTCCTAAACTTGCTAATGTGCTCTATTTTTTCCATATCCGATTCTACAAGGTATCTTCGTCTTATTTTATCATTACTCGTGCATCATGGATTGCTCTTACAACATTCACTCCATCTCTGTTATCCTTGATGGGCCCAACTATGTTCTTTGGGGTCAAGCTCTCTCTGGTTTCATTAAAGGGAAGCGTCTTTGGCGTATTGTCACCGGTGCTCTTTCCAAACCCATGCAAGAAGAAAAGAAGATTGCCAAGGCTTTCGATTAAAGTCTTGATGAATGGGAGGGTAAGAATTATCAGATTATCACATGGTTCCAGGCTACTTCAGTTCCTTCCATTAGCCTAATGACCAAATGCTTCTCCCGCTAAGGCCATTTGGGATTTTTTGAATGAGCATTATCAGATAATTGGTTATACTCACTAGTATCAACTGTTGTAGACTCTTCATCACATGCACCAGGAACTCGATCAGTCCATCAACAATTTCTTATCGCAGATGTCATCTATCTGGGACCAACTTGCTCTTTCTGAACCCACATGCGCACATTTTGATGATGCACAGTTGTTCATTGTTCATAGGAATCATTAGAGGCTTATGTAGTTTCTCATGGCTCTTCATATCACCTTTGAGTATGTGTAGGCTTCTCTATTACATCGCCTACCCTTACTTACTTTGGAATTGGCCATTTCAAAACTTTTGTTGAAAGAAACTCATTTTGGCACTCTTACCATTCCAAAAGTAGATTATGTTTTGGCTACTCTATCTTCACAATTATCTCATGGTTCCTCACAGTCTTCTAGCTCATATGTTTATTGCCATAATCGTAGTCTAGCCCCCAATCATTCTTTTGTTCAGTGTTAGGTTTGTGAATGCCTGACTTGTCACAAGACTGCTCTAGGCCATTTTCAAAGCAATTGTACTTGAGCTACTTCTCCTTCTTTCTCCAAGAAAGGGTCTTCACATTTTGGGTATCAGTCTAAATCTTCTCATGGTTCTCGCTCTACTTGTAACGCCCTAAAATAATAACAACAACTCACTTCCTAATATTCAATAGAAAAATATAAACTTTCTAAATATTAACCTTTCATTTATATTCATTTACTGTACAAAAGATGACATATGCAAGTATACATTCATAACTCCTAGATCTTGAATCTATAGCATATGTCATATATGAGTGAACTAGAAATAAAAGGTAATACTGATAAGTTTATGCCCTAATGGCTACATCTTTCCAAGACATTAATGGATCAAGTCTAAAACAATTAAAAATCCCAACTCTTGTACAAAAGATAATTACAACAAAAGAAAGAAAAAAAAAACAAAAAACAAAATGAGCCTCCAGCTCCATGGTCTTCCTAAGTTAAGTCATTGGTGGAGGCATATCATCAGCACCTGAAAGCTATTTTCCACGTAGGGTGAGCTAAATCCCAGTGGAGATACTTGAACACAATATATGAAACTTAATAGAGTCATAAGGTGAATGCAATGCAATGCCATTTTCAAAACAATGCCATGTCTCAATTATATGTGATTCAATTCATTAAACAAAACTTTTCAAGTCAGAAAACAGGGCGGTGGATATAAAACACTGGGAATATCTAGGTACGTGTTTGCTAGCTATACAAGCACTACCAAAGCCATTTTACCGGTACTAACCGGAAGGATCGGTACCTAACCGCATGGGTTTCTGAACTTTCTTCAAGGACACACAAGCCAACAATATAAACCATAACCACACCTCCTAACTAGATTCACCAAGGTATACACTGTTTTTTCTCAAAACAATTCATTTTCAAAGTTTATGTATGAAATAAAGCTCAATGCAAAATGTATGAGTAATTAGTTCAATTAACCTAATTCTTATTCAATTTCTACAACAATCAAAGTTATCCTCTACTGATAGCTCAAAACAGATATCTCTACTCAACAGATAATTTTTCAATAACAGATATAATCTCATAAATTTCAAAATGGGAGTGATAATACATATTCAACTCCACTCTTATCATCAAAAGATACAATCCTCTTATCTTTTCAAATCCAACACCTTTTTTCTTTTCTTTCAAAAATCAAATGATTTTCTAACAAAATCTCATTTACTTTCAAAATCACAATTAAGGAAGGAATTTCCAACATCTCAACGCAACCCAACAATATTCACACTCTCACAACCTTACTCAAGAGTTTATTTGAAATATTCCTCTTTTAAGTTTCAAAATAAAACCCTAGATTTAACTAAAAATTCCCAAATTACTAAACCTTTTTAAAGAACAAATAACTAAGTTAAGAATCAAACCAAAGGTTGAAAGAATCCCTACCATAAGAGTAAAAGAGGAAGAGAGCAAGGGTAGAAGTTTAACGGAGTCGAAAACAAGATCTCATCAGATTAAAACAAAGCTTTTGACGAGCTCTATCTTTTTCTCTAAGGAACTATGGTGGAGAAATCAATGAATTAGGGAGTATTTGAGATTTTAAGCAAGAACTAGAGAGAGAAGGTAAAGAAATTAGGGTTAGGAGTGTTTTAGAGAGAGAGAGAGAGAGAGAGAGAGAGAGAGAGAAATGAAAAAGAGACAAAAAAAACCCCTTTCCTCAATCTGATATGCGCACAGACCGCTCGAGTGACCAAACCACCACTTGAGTGTCAGACATGAGTTAGTGACACCACTCGAGCAACCAAAACACCGCTTGAGCGCATAATGATCCCCTCCCAGAAGTTTTACAGACTGTAGAAGACCGCTCGAGTGCAAGAAAGACCGCTCGAGCGAAGATCACCCCACTCTCAAAAGTTTTGTAGACCTGCAAAAATACTAAGGGATATCAAGGACAGCTTTAGTAACCAAAACACCGCTCGAGCGAACAAGAAGAAAACTATACAGTAACTCTTTTGAAAACTAACTCCCAACTTGTTTAAAAAACAACCAACAACCCTAAACAACCAAACTCAACTAATCAATAAGATGATAAGGGTATAAACCATAATTAAAGGTATGAAATCCTGAATTTAAAAGCATGAGAATGGTTAAGTCTAAATTGGAACCGTTATACTACTGAAGTTGTTGTTGCCTCTGAGGGTTCATCCTCTCACATCTCCATTGATTCCACGACTGCATTCTTTTCTATAGCTGATGTTAAGTCCATCATCTAGCAAGTGTGTGAGGCCCCTAACCTTTGTAAAACCTATTCAGTCCTTGACGTTTGAATTATTTCAATAAAGACCCTTAAATTCATATTTGTCTTCAATATTAGGTACAGAGTCGAAAATGCGCGCCAACTGAAAACTCGAAAACCTTGATTGAACCCGGAGCTCAGGAATAATTTTCAAAACCCTAATAATAATTGAATAATTCTAATTATATTTTACACACAAAAATCCTAGGTTTCCAGTTCTCAGTATGATTCACCGTTTAATCCGAAATAAAGAAATTTTAATCGAATTGAATTTTTAAATCCTAATTAAATTAAATACTACACTTAATTAAATGTTCAAATTCATAAACTAAGATTTTAGCCCTCATATTTTTCTTGAATCACATTTTGACC
>NW_021025372.1:1451870-1556489 GCF_004153795.1 Camellia sinensis | reverse complement strand
GGTAAATAGTCTATGAGTCTGGGTAGCGAGTCAAGTGGTTTTGAGTTGTGTATTGTATTTGGTACCCCCGCAGGGAGTCAAGGTACCCAATTGCTCTGTCTGTGGATATCGCTGGATGAATGTGGGAAAATATTTTTGGCTGCCCACGAGCCCGCTGTTTCTAGAGTCGACAAATGTGGAAAAACATGGTTTTATGTGTCCACAGTCCCGTCGTTTCTAGAGTTGGCAAATGTGGAAGGGAAAAATCTTTTTGGGTGCCCATCGTCCTACCGTTTCTGGAGCCAGCAAATGTGGGACTATTTTAAATATACAAAATCTATATCTATGTATATATTTTGAATTTTGGCTCTTACTTGGAAGGTCATAGTATATTTACCGCCTGGTCCGATTTCAGGAAATGTTTACTTAACTAACATTTTGCATACTCATGCATAAGGGCATTCATACATATACATAATACAAGAATTGTAGAATGATGCATTGCACGATTGTGTGTTTTTTAATTAACGTTATAACTATTAAGTGCATTACTTATTGAGCTTTTGCTTACCCCCAAAACTAACCAGATTTCAGGAAATGAAGATGAAGTGCCTTCTAAATGAATGTTTTAGATTAAAGAATATTTTTGGTATGTAAAGGCTTGTGTAGAATCATATTTTGTGTGTGCCAGCGACAGTTTCTAAATGACTATGTGTAGTCAAATATTTTGATGTAACAAGGATAATGAAATTTTTGATGAATCTTTCCTTGTTGAACTATTTTAATTTTGGTTGTACATGTAATGAAAAAATGTTGTATGTTATGGAAATAGTTGAAAAGGGAAGGGATGTTGTTAGTGTGTATCATTTCTATTTTTGTTTCATTGTGTTGTTTATCTTATATTGGTAATGCCCGGATTGGAAGGGTAAAGAATGTTGAAGGTTGTTTGACGAAAGAAGGTTGAATGCGTTGTATCACACACAAGGATATCAACGCAGAATTGCTAGGGCCTTCAGCAAGAAAGTCAAGTCTAGAAACCTCAAAAAAGGAGATATGGTGCTAAAAGACAACTGAGCCCCCATCCATGACCCTAGGGGCAAGTTCCGACCCAATTGGACTTGTCCTTACATCATCAAATCTATCTGGTCAGGAGGAGCAATCCTCCTCATAGACTTGGATGATTTGGAATTCTCGCAACCGATCAACATGGACAAGTTGAAGAAATACTATCCCTGAGAGGCTCACTAGGCTGAAAACCTAGAAGGGCGACCTAGGCAAAAGTTAGAGCATGAAAAATTGGAAATAAAGAAAAACAGAGCTCGCAAGGTTGAAAACCCAAAAATGTGACTTTGGAAAAAGTTAGAACGCAAAAGGAGAGAGTTAATACTCGAGTGAACCCGAACTGAACTAGATAAGGCCTGATTCCCATCCTTGGGATACGTAGGCAACTTTATCCCGAAATTCGACCCTAACCATTTTCCACTTAACTGTCCTGTCCATTTGTTTGATTGGTCCATCTTTTTTTCCATCATCTGTTAGCTTGGTTGTGTTACCTCCATTTGGCAGAAGGGCCAGTTGCAAGATAGATCAGTGATGGTGAAT
Source organism: Camellia sinensis (assembly GCF_004153795.1). Taxonomy (NCBI): domain Eukaryota; kingdom Viridiplantae; phylum Streptophyta; class Magnoliopsida; order Ericales; family Theaceae; genus Camellia; species Camellia sinensis. The sequence goes on along the minus strand of NW_021025372.1, from coordinate 1,554,908 downwards.
GCAGTTGTGGGCAGTTATGATTTTTTGATTTGGGGTTGTACATCTTGAGGATTGATTCCATGTGTGTCAGGTGGTGACCGTTTGCAAAAATTGTTTTGAAATTTTTTTAATGAAGTTGATTTTCTCAAAATTTTACTTTTTGCAACACAGACCATTCTTTGAACCAAAAAGGAAAATTTTCAGTGCTCACAACTTTAATTCCATGATTTCAACACAAGTACATCCTCCAACTCTTGGGTTAAATCAAAGTTGCTTTTACATCATAAAAACTTGAAAAGAAAAGTCAAAGCAATAAACTAGGGGCATAGATAAGTCAGGTGATCGTCCTTTGTCTCATGCTCATGCCCTCAGAAGTCTCTACAGCCAAGGATGGCCTAACATGTGTCTCACCCTCAAGCCAAGCCAAACACTCATTGGAAAAGGGCGTAATTGAAGCTAGCAATAAGGGCTAGAAACTCTCTCGTCCTCCAAGCAGCGAGGTGTCGAGCCAGGTATGAAGCACGGACTGAAAATGAAGCATAGTATTCAACCCCATCATCTGGACGAGACTGATCACGTTCAAAATGGGGTTTGTATCGGAAGGGGAAATAGAAGACATAGTGTGTAAGGCCAGTCAACTGTATACCCGGCTGGCGAGACATGTTGTAGCTCATTTCGGTCAAGTTCAACCAGGGGTAATGCCAAACAATTTTAGCCATAGATCTGCTGCACATCCAATCGCACCACAATCCCTCTGTGGGAAAGTCCACTAGTTATGGGCAAAAGAAGTAGGATCTGGCTGAATACTCAGGGCAAGGGTCCTTATCCTTCAGCTTATCCATTAACCACACTTGGAAAGGGATAAAAAATACAAGAGATTAAATAATAGAGAGCTCTACGTTGAGAGAAAAAGTAAGGAAAGGGCTTTGAGAGAAAATAGATAGTGAGTGCCAAAGTGATGTGAGAAATCATAAATGAGGGAGGGTGGGAAATAATACCTGGAGAAGCAGTGGACTCCCCACAAGCTGAGAAGTCTCCCGTCGATGGAAAGTGTCCAAACCTACCAAAGTTTCGGCCAATGCCAAACCTATGCAACTTTGACATTCCTTCAGATATTGGGCCATTTCAGTCAACCTAATGCTAGCTCTGCTGCAACTAGGGGCAAGTAAGAAGTATGGAAGTAAACATAAGTAGAGGGCATGTTAACGATAACCTCGCCAAAGAAGGTCACCTCTATCTCCAATGCCGGAAAATCCATGAATCAAGTCAGGTATATCCAACTCCTTGTCATGAGCCAAAGACCAAGCCTCACATAAATTAAGCCCACACATTTATTCAAGAGCCTGTGCATGGCCAAAACAGGATTGAGGTACAATCTTCTTATCTCGCTGAGACTCCATTAATGCTTGAAATTCTTTGAGAGTTGGACACATTTCTTGTGATCCGAAGCAAAACACATGAGTGAGTGGATACCAATATTGGGCAGCGGCATGAAGGAACAGAAAACAAAGCGAAGTACGGCTTAACGAAAAAAGAGCGTTTATGCCAAAATCGCAGAAATTTATCTTTTCCGTGCCATCCAAAGTGGCCGTCCAATTCTTGAGCCTCTCAATAAGAAAAATCTTCATTTGCAAAGGAAACAACAAACAAAATGATATTTTGTCGAAGAAGAAGCAAGAAAAGACCTTTATAGAGGATAAGGTTGTGTAGGTGGGTGACAATTGTTGCCAGCTATACAGCCACAGGTTTTGGCCAACCGGCCACCTTTTCTAGTCGGCTGGCCTACCAATAAAGTTGGCCAGACAGTTGGCAACAGTGTTATGTTGGTCGCTTTTTGTTTTTAAATCTTGTTTTGAGTCTTTTGTTTCTAGCAAGTGTGAATAGCTATGTTTAGGTTGTCTTTACTTTGTTTTTCCTTTGTTGAGTTATATTTTGTATTTTAGTTAGTTGAAGGCTCAATATCCGGTTACGAATATCATTCAAATACAAGCATTTTCAGTTTTGAATTCAGTTTTAATTTTATGCAAGTGTGGTGCCATTCTCGAGATGCTGTACAAAAATAAAGCTTAGTCGTTTATAAAACTACAGGGTTTGACCCCGATCATAGTTTTTACAAAAAAGAAAATATAAGTTTTCAAAGCAAAAAGTAACAGACCTATCTGAAGCTATACAAAGTTCTAAACTACCAAAACAAAATAAAAGAGTAAAAATAAAGTGCAAAAATCGGTATCAGTCGCATCAGGTGTGTCGAGAGGCCCTCTTCATATTCTTTCGAGAAGGGGACTCAGGAGCACTGTCACCCTCGGCATCGCTGCCATCAGAGGAGTGGAAATCAGAGCCAGTATCATCGTCTCTGTTCCCTAACCCAGAACCAGCCTCATCCTCATCATTCTCTGATTCGGAGCACCCGCTCACTGTCTCCTCAATGTTGCTGGTCTTGGTATCATCTCCGCTTAAAATTGGCTCCGAGGATGAGGAAGTCTCCTACGCCTGAGACTCTCCACTTTGGCTCCGAGAACCCCTACCTCTGCCCAAATCTTTACCCTCGTCCTTGATGTGTACAGGAGCCTTTTTACCTCTCCTCCCTGTAGCTGGAGGAGGTGCCACAGGTGCCACCGGTGCCGCAGGTGCAGGCAGAGGTTGAAAGTAAGAAACAGAGTATCAGAACAATATCAATGCAGAATCAGTATGAGTATGGCAAAAAGAGAATCAGACCAGTCAGATGAATGAGAAAAGTAAGAGTACCTGATAACTGTGGAGAGCAAGTAGTGCCTCTCTTCTCCGCACCATGTGGGCCAAGGAGTTGACTAACCCCAGAAGACCATCCACGTACTCTACTGGCACCTACAAGTCAGTTTGAACATCAGCATACAGGAAAAAGAGAATGTGAAATACAAATTAGAAGACAAAATGCATACTTGCTAGACGTCAAGGTCCTTAACATACCCATCCTCCTTCGGCTACTCAATCAGAATCTGGTAGGCCGTCCCACTAGGTCGCTAATATGTGATCAAAGTCGGGATCATGGGTAGACCAGCTACATGAATAGTAGGGGTGGCCCCTCCAATATGGGGCTTAGTCGTACGAGCAGTACTTTTGGCGGCAGGTGCATCTGCTGTAAGTTTAGAGAGAGAGAGTCTCGGATCTAGGGTTTGAAAGAAAAGGAAGTGAAAAACTGATGTTCAAAAAACGCTACTGTCCGCTCGAGCGACCAGACACAGAAAACTCTCGCTCGAGCCAAGAAGTTCTCGCTCGAGCGAAAACTCAGAAGTGCGCTCGAGCGAAAGAATGCTCGCTCGAGCTAACAACTCAAACCCTCAGGTCTGCAACCAGAAGCACACTCGAGCGATAGACTTCTCGCTCGAGCGAAGAACAAACCAGACCGCTCGAGCGAAGAAAACTCGCTCGAGCCAAGAAGTGCAGGTCTCAGGTCCAGAACCAGACGCAATCTCTCGCTCGAGCGAAGCCACTCTGGCTCGATCCACCAGACACGAACTCAACTCTCGTTTGAGCGACCAACTCCTCGCTCGAGCGAAGGTCCAAAAATCTGGGCAGCAGCACTAGGCTCCCAAACACAACCAACTTGTAACAAACCTGCCCAACACATCCTATAACTCAATATACAAAGTAAAAAGGATGCAAACAAGATAATAAACAACTACCAACATCCACGGACACATGTCCGGATCACTGTACAACAAGGGTAAACTCGGGATCGCTATACAACCTCTACTTTGTCTCTCGGTGTAGGGGCAATGGTAGGAAAATATGCATAGACCCAGAGCTGAAAGAAAAGATCAGTTTGTGATTCAATAGGCAAAAACAAAAATAAAGACCGAAAATGCAAAGCAGAAAGCATAATGTATAAACAAAAGTGAATAGAAAGTGCAGTAAGCACCTTCCAGACTCTCTAGTAGCCTCCAACGTTGTTCTCCTTCTTGCGAGAACTGGAGCTCATGTATCCATCCAAGGTGGCGAGGCCAGCACAATCCCAATTATAGAACCGGACATGTGGCAGGACCACCAAGGCACTCAGTAGATATAGACCCACGGTGTTCCACCTGTTCACGAACATGGTGGTACCGAGGAGGGAGATCAGAAATCCGCGAGTGTACTGCTCGATCTCCTCGTGGAAATGGTCGTAGAACCAATTGTATTACACCATGGCCGGCCTATTCAGGGGAGGACGTGCTTCGAGCAGATGTATCTAGGCTACCTCTCACTAGCCTATGTCAATGTTGAAGGGGATCAAATCGCCCCCTACTTTTAGCTCATGATCATGGAGAAGTCATACGGGGTCATCGTCATCTCCCCCGTGGAGGAGAAGTGGAAGGAGTTGGTGGTGTCCCACCACCTCTCCACCAAAGCACCGAGTAAGGCTCGACTGGCCTATAGTCATGCTAGCCCTGAGCAGAATAGGCCGAAGCCTGCCTCGTTCACTAGCTCTCTGACTCAAGCAGGAAGCTCCTGGTACCAATCTCTAGTAGTCACTGCTCCATAGCCTCTTTAAGTAAGAGTATCATCCTGTGTTAAAAGAGGAATTTGTTAAGTACATGGCAGATGAAAGACTATAATGAAATATCAAAGTGAGAAAAATGCATAAAAGGAGTAAAGTTTCTTACCTCAGCGGCATCGTGGAAGAGATGAGAGGCACGCTCCTTCAAAAGAAAGTCCTCATGCATGCCCCCAGCGAAGTCCTCAAAACGCAGCATGCCTCCAGGGGCCATCGCATACTTGCGTGGGTGATAGATAGCAATGTCAACTGGCCTCACCCTCAGTGATGGCAACTTAGGCTCAGGCACAGGAGGATAGATCTCCTTCGTCGCAATGGCAGCGGTGATGTCCTTTGTCACTCCTCAATGCCCGCAGTGGGTGGAAGTACGGGTACCTTGGGAGGGGCACCATCATGTGGAATATCATCCGCCATGGTGGTGAGAGAAAATAAGAAAAAAATAAGAGAAATAGGCAAAAAATCTCAAAGTCAAAACTTGGGAGAAAGTACCAAAGACAAAAAAAAAAATCGTAAGAATGAGCCAAAAATAATGAGAAACCCAAAAACTCAACCAAATAAAAATTCAATTAGTTCAAAATGTAGAGGGCCAAGAGGGTTTTACAAAAAAGTCGCGTGGTTCGTTAGGTAACACGCATAGGGTGAAAATCTAGAGAGTGCCTAGAGAGAGAGAGGGAGTGTATTTTCGGATGTCAAGGTGTGTGAAAATAGGGCCAAAAGTGTGTTTTAATAAGCCACGAGTGTGAAAGCCCATAACTTCCTCTGAAACAAGTCGGGTGGCCAGTCAGTCATCCCTTTGTTGTCACCGGCCAACTCCTCAAGTGGTCCAGTGTTGATTTTTGCTAAGCCCTTGCTTATTCTGTGCACATTTGATCTTATATTCATCCTAAAGTGGAAAATTGAAGAATTTGGGTTCGTTTCGACTACGGAAAATTCTGAGCTTGCATTCTAGAGGCACCGTTCTAGTTTCCATCATTTCTTCGAAGTGGGAAAGTGCCTCGATCTCATGCTTGAACAAGTTGTATCCTTTTCTGAGCATTTGAGGACGTCCGAACGGTAGTCGGAGATCTTTATGAGGTGTTTTCAATAACCACCGCTTTCTGTTTATCTTTTCAATTCTGTTATATGTTATGTTGCATGGAGCATGTGTCGCATCATATTCCGCATTAACTACAGTAATTATATTGCATTATGTCGCATCCATTTACACATCATACTTTTCATTTTATTGTGTTCACCATTGTCACACGAGTGTGATTTGGCCTGTAACCCCTTTCCCTTTCTGCATGAAGCGTAATTTGGCTTATACTTTTTGTCTCACCTCCTCTCTGCGTGAAACATAGTTTGGCCTTGCTTCTTTTTCTCAGTTAAAACCTTCCCTCTCTCCATATGAAATACGGTGAGATATGCCTATTGGTTACACCACCTTTCTTTCACCTAGTTAAAAAACCTCCCCTCTCTCCGTATGAAATATGGTGAGATACGCCTATTGGTTACACCACCTTTCTTTCACGCGGTTAAAACCTTCCCCCTCTCCGTATGAAATACATTGAGATATACCTGTTAGTTACACCACCTTTCTTTCATGCAGTTAAAACCTTCCCTTTCTCCGTATGAAATACGATGAGATATGCTTGTTTCTTACATCGCCTTTCTTTCACTTGTTAAAACCATCCTTATCTCCATATGAAATACGGTGAGATACGCTTGTTGGTTACACCACCTTTCTTTCACCCGGTTAAAACCTTCCATCTCTCCGTATGAAATACGTTGAGATACGCCTGTTGGTTACACCACCCTTTTTCCCTTGGTTATAACCTTCCGTCTCTCCATATGAAATATGTTGAGATATGCATGTTGGTTACACCACCCTTCCCCCCCTTCATGTGAAACACGTTGGGATGTTGATTTACCTGGTTACAACCTTCCATCTCTCTGTATGAAATATGGTTAGATACACCTATTGGTTGTATCGTTTTTCCTCCTTTCATGTGAAACATGTCTAGAAATGCTGTTTGCTTATTCCTTTTTGTGTGAAACATGATTAGATTTGTTGTGATTTAAGCTTGAGGATTGTTTCATTGATATGTTGTCATCTTGTTACTGCTCATTGCATTATCTTGTTTGCTCATGGATTTTCAAAATAACCGACTTCGCGAAGCATGTAAGTCTAGCTTTCAAGTGCATTCTTTGTGCATGTTATTTGTATCCTGTCCCTGAACTACGCTAGTTTGATTCCTCGAAAAGGGATACGTAGGCAACTTTCGAGTTCAACCAATTGCATTTACATTTTGATTGCTTGCCCAAGTCTTACGGCCTCGTCAAAATGGGTCGTCTTCGGGCTTTGACGTTTTGCTAACGTCATTTCATGACTTCGAGCTCTGTCAAAGAGGGGCAACTGTAGACATTCCATTTTTAAGGCCCTTAAGACTTGGGCGCCTCACACTGGACACTTGATGATAAATTGTTACGCTGTGCAATCGTTCGATTTTCTTTAGCAAAAGGCCTTAGTTTTAAGCTTCAAAACCTAAACCTTGCACCCCATTTAAACCAAAAACTAATTTTTTCTAGCCTAACTACTCAGAGAAGAACTGGCTAGCAAGTGGCCAACAAGCCATTTTTCATTGGCCGGCCGTCCCCCTTCATGGCCGACTGACCATGTTTAGCAACAACGGATATTTTGAGACAGCCAACTGTCCCCATGACCATGTCTTGCACCAGCTGTCTCATTACAGATATTTTCGATGTGCGATAGTCTTTTTCTATAAACACATGACCTCTCCTTATGGTTTGGGGTTAGAAAAATTCTCCAAGTGCCTATAGCTTGCTCAGCACACTATCTCTCTCTCTTGCAATATATATACACTATACATACACTTCCTAAGCCTAAACTTGAGGCCTCTTGTTGAGTTTCTTGAACACAAATTTCAGCTCTTGAAAGTGTTCAACTTGTGGTTTGTGAATTAGAAGAACATCCACTCTTTAAAGGGTAGTCTTTGAGCTTTTGTGCCATTTTTTTCTATCTCTTTTCTTTGCTTTTCCACACTATTTTTAGAGTGTTTTTAAGCTTAAAAATGTGATTTTAAGTCACAAAAAAGAGGAGGGGCTAGCTGTAGACGTGCCCCGAGGGCCTCATGCTACAGTTTAGACTCATATGTCACGGTTCTGAATCTAATCCCACAAAGTGCAATGCGAGATCGATAAATCACCAAAGAGTCCAAATCCGGAAAATCGTTTTGGAAAACTGATTTTTGAGAAAGAAGTGCCAAACATGGACTGCTTTGCCAGATACAGAGTCACCACCTAAATATTTTATTTTGGAGAAATTTAGGAAATCCTGACTCGTTGGCTAAGGCCACGTGTCCGTCATCACCAAAGTTGCCTCTGCTCGGGAACTTGGGTACGAGAGGGGAAGGTCATCTATGAGCACCCCAGCTCGCCTGATCAAAGATCGGCCTGTACTAAGCATGATATTTTCAAAACACATGTGTTCTTATTCCGATTAATTAGCTAGAATCACTATGTGATGCGCACAACACACAAGTATAGACTAGATCGCCTAATTTGGAACAAAGCATCGCATAATGGTTTGAATGTGCTACTCGCAAGTAGGCTAAGACGTGGATTTTGCCATCCCCGGGTGGGCTTAAGAAAACAGGATTTTGCCACTCTCAAGTGGGCTTAAAACTCGTATTTCGATGAATTATTCCAATTCAAGTAATCTAACCTCCACCCACAGGCATTCAAGCAGTTATATCATATAAGCAGTTAGCCTCATGGCAAGCATGCTTTTATGGCAACATTAACACACATGCAGTATGCAAAAGCGTAAACACTTACCTAGCACTCCGAGCCAAAACAATAGCTAGTTAAAAATCATGCATGATCCTAGTTCATGTTAAGATGGCTAATGTAACACATGCAAAATACAACTAGAATAGGCTCGGCTAATCTAAGAATGGCATGTGAAATGCAACAACTCGATACACGTATTCAAGTTGGAATTGAAATACTATGAAATTAGTATGATGTGCCGAGCTTGGTGCGTGCAATACGAATGAATGTATGCATACATGCTAACATAAGTATGCTAATTGAAACATAACCTAAAACTAACCATTGAAAGCAGGTAAGTAAAAGGGAGAAAGAGGTGGGGTTGGAAGACATTCACACACGCATGCACACTTATTACAAATTCACCCTCTCGATGGAAGGTCCGAATAAATAATACAAACTGAATAATAAATCAACTATACTAGCTAATTAACTATTACAAACTCTTAATTAATTAACAAATAAATTACAAAACAATCTAAGTATGAAACTAAAGAGGCCACCACAGCTCCGCCTCGGAATGATTGAATGATGCATGCTCGATTACATTGCTCGAAAACCCGTTGCCATGCCATATGTTGCCTCTGCTTACACTGTTTTGCATCTCTGAAAATTGCACAAGTCCCAAGGACGTTTCTGAACCACCCCCCAAGCACTGTAGGATGTCACCGGCCAAGAGACAGGACCACCAGCCATTAGAAAATGGTTATCGACTATTTGTAAGGCTCTCGGCCAGATTTTGGTAGTCGGTCGGCACTGAAAATGGCCGACCGGCCATATCTTCCTGCAGAATTCTATTTTTGCTGCAGCAGAGGACAGACAGTGCATGGCAAGACATTTACAAAATAATGTTTGCACCACCACCCTTCTTATCATGTTTGAGACTCGAAGGAGTATGGTTCTCGACCCTCGGGCCATCAATCGCGCATTTCAATGCATGATGGCCAAAGGAGCCAAGTGTGCAAATTAATGTGGAATGAATGCAACAAAACGAATGAATGCCTAGAATTCTATCATGTTGGATCAAGAGTGTCGGCGACCGAGGATTGAGGGACGCTTCGTCACTTCAAGTACGAACGTTCCTCGCTCCTCGTGTTTGGTTTGACACCCCAAACCAAACACAATGCAATGCATGTATGCCAAATACAATGCATCATGGAAAAGCAATGTTATGCAACCTAAGCATGCCAAATGCAATAGGACTCAAGTATGCACACAAGACTAAGGTAGCACGCATGCCAAATGCAATACAACCTAAGCATGCAAGTTATGCTAATGTAACATGGGCATGCCAAGTATGCAACAATGTTATGTAATGCAATTACCTAAATATCTTGCGATATACCAAACATGCAAACATGATACAATACAAGCATGCAAATATCATGAAAGCAAACATGCTCAATGGACTTAAACTGAAATGGGCAGACCTTAGCCATGCCAAAATAGTGGCCATAGTACCAAAATCATGGCACCAAAAGGGCAAAACACACATGCACATGTAAAGGCCCATAAGCTAGGCAACAACGCACAATCCTCAAGCGTGAGCAAGGCATGGTAAACATGAGAATGTGACAATGCAATAAGCTCTGAAATGATGTCAAGAGTGATGCCAAATCACACATGTAGCACAAACATAGCATTCATGAAGCTCAAAGCATTAAGGCTAGCAAAGGGATTGCACCAAGTCTACAAGAATCAAGCTCCAAAGGGGAAAATGACCTAAAACAGTCCCAAGGCAGGTCAATGCAAGATTAGAACATGCATGGAAAGAGGCTAAAACATGCTAAAAGATAGGCACAAAACAAAGGGCATGCAAGGCTACAAAGGATGCATTACACTACACCTATCACAATCGAACATGGCATGAATTATGCAACGAAAAACAAAGTTATAATATGTCAAAATAAGCCCCAAAACCTAATGCGATGGAATCCCAAAGACCTAATCATGGAGACATACACAATGACCCAGTCTTAAGGCACAAACATACCAACTCTTTAAAACATTAAAGGAGTCACAAGTGCAAGCATAGGAGCATACTATATGGACTGAAATAACATGACAAGTGATGCCAAATCACTGAAATGGTCAAAATAAAGCATGCTAATGACTTGAACACTCAAAGCTAACTAGTTAGATTGCATGGTGGCTATACAAAGCATGGCATATGTGACCCAAGCAACCAAAATCAGACCTCAATCATGGTAAAACAAAGCTAAAAGCTTCTCAAAGTTAAGCCAAAACATGTAAGCATGGTGGTCTAAACACAAGGTGCATGTTAAGACAAATGAGGGGATTGCAAAGCAAGTATATGAAGCATGTAAGAGCCAACTAAATCCACCCAAAATAGAGTCATGGCATGCTAAAACAACACCAAAACCCCACTGAAATGAGGTCAACATGGGCTAAGCAAACATGCTATTATGGTGAGCCAACAATGCAAGCAAATGAGACACAAAGGGATGGGGGTCCCTCCCCTATTCAACACTTCAAAACCACTTCCCCACCACTGAAAATCCTTTGGATTTCAGTGGTGAGAAGGTCAAAACAAAAAGGGTTCAAAGCTCAAAAAGAAGGTCACAAAATAAGGCCAAACAAGGCCTAAGAAGGGGTAGACAACCCCCAACCCAAAAGTAACCTCAAACAAATATATTTAGCATATAAAAACAAAACTTTTTTCAGTTGGACACTAAGCTTAAAACAATATGCAAGTATTGCTCAAAGCTTAAGCAAAAATAGGGAATAAAAGAGTAGTTTCTCACCCTTGAAAAACACTTAAAGAACACCAACTCCAGCACCTCCTTCTGATCAAAACCAACTCAAAAACTCTGAAATCAACTCCTTAGCACCTCAGTAACTAAAGGAAAGTGTAACACTAGGTGCCTTAGTGCAAAAATATGAACAAAAACACCCTTTAGAACACTATTACACACAAATATAGAGAGAGAAGGAGATATAGAGAGAGAGTGATATGTCTCTCATATCTCAAATTGTTCAACCTCAGGAAAGGGACGGGAGGCCCTTATCTTATAAGAAATCCAATTCCAAGCTTCCAAGGGAAGCTAAGTGTAAGGATGAAATCCCTCCATACACGTGTACGGAGGGCAGAGTTTGTGCTCACCAGCTGGCACAGTTGGCATGCACAATGCCTGAAAAAGGCAAAGAAAAGGCCTCGGCCAGAAAAAGTGGCCGATCAACCAAGAAAATGGCCGGCCGACCAAATAAAGTGCCGATCGACTAATACATTTGGCTGGTGGCAAGAAAACAAGGCCGGTGGCTTCAGGCCATGGCCGGTGGGTTGAGGGGATGGCTAATAGGCCACTTCCTACCCTCAGAAGCCAAAAACACAAGTGTTTGGTCCACAATCAAGCACAAAACAAACAAGTTGAGAGATCTTGAGGTAAGACGCGCAACCGAGACTTCCAAGAACTCAAAACGAACACAAACATGGATGATCATCGAGTGTTCAAACGATGACGTCCAAGTCTTGAGGACGGTCAAAAACGGGGTGTCTACAGTTGCCTCTCTTTAACAGAACTAGAAAGTCATAACAATAACGGGAGTGAATGTCAAAGCCCAGAGATGACCCATTTTTGACAAGGCCGAAGACTTAGACAAAGCATACAAAATACAGATAAAGATATGTGCCCGAAGGCAGAGGCAAGATGCAAGAACAATGCACAAAGACGAGCATAACTTATGATCATGCAAAGAAAGCTGTAACGAAGCAAAACATGCAACAGTTTTAAGGAGGCATATACAAATCTAACTACATTATATGCAAAAAGGATGTAAGAGAATTATACAACTCTCGCTACGTCTTACGCAGAGAATACAATATCGTGTGGTTCGTCTGGTCTCGCCAGCTTCAAATGAACCGTACATACAATATCGTGCCTGAAAAAGAAAGAAAACTTAACAGGTATAATACTATTAGAAACATGCATAGCAATGCAAGTGACAAATGCGCGACAACGCGGGTGAAGCGGTGCATGATGACGCCACCTAAGTGTAACGCATAACAATGTAAAAGGGAGTATGTCAATGCGAGGAGGGCATGCGTGACAACGCAAGCCGAGTAGGATGCATAACAATGCAATTTGAAACAAGCATATCAATGCAAAAAGGGCACAAACACATGTAAGTAAAGCACGCACGACAACACATATAATGCGTGAAGCAAGAAAAATAATGTACACATGTAAGTAAAGCATACGCGACAACGTATACATGGAAATAAGCATAAACACATGTAAGTAAAGCACACGCGACAACGTGAGCAATGTGTATAGTAAGAGGAACTTGAACACATGTAAGTAAAGCACACGCGACAATGTGTACAATGTGTGTAATAAGAGAAACTTGAACACATGTAAGTAAAGTACACGCGACAACTTGTACAATGTGCGTAATAAGAGAAACTTGAACACATGTAAGTGAAGCACACACGACAACGTGTACAATGTGTGAAATAAGAGGAACTTAAACACATGTAAGTAAAGCACACGTGACAACGTGCACAATGTGTGTAATAAGAGAAACTTGAACACGTGTAAGTAAAGCACACACGACAACGTGTACAATGTGTGTAATAAGAGAAACTTGAACACATGTAAGTAAAGCACACGCGACAACGTGTACAATGTGTGAAATAAGAGGAACTTGAACACATGTAAGTAAAGCACACGTGACAACGTGTACAATGTATGTAATAAGAGAAACTTGAACACATGTAAGTAAAGCACACCCGACAACGAGTACAATGTGTGAAATATGAAAGGATTGAAACTACAAAGTAAAATGAAGCATGTTAAATGCAAGAACGAAACAAATTATAACCACTATGCGCTTATTATAAACATGACAATACATTGTAATGCAACACATTTAAAGCGATTTACGAAACTCGCAAGATACAAAAGGATACGAAGAAGGATACACCTTGCGCGTATTTGAGCATTGCATACAGAAGGCACAGTCCGAGGTCAAAACGGAGGTCGGTTAAGCTTCAAAAATGCATTTTCTTGCACTGTCTTGAGGAATGGAGGTCCCAAACATCATATTTGACCCAATCAAGGGTGTAGGAGGTGCATCAGCCACAAGAGAAGGCCACCAACCATCCATCAGCCATCAAATGAGACAATCAGCCAAATATTTAGCCGACTGGCCAACAATTTGGCCGACCAGCCAAAAATGGCTGTGTTGGGGCAGTTTTGACATTTAGCCACAGGTCTTTAAATATAGAGCCTTAAACCCTATATTTTCACTTCCTCCTAACTCGAAAATCCTTCCTCTCTCTCTAGGTGATTTTCCAACCTTCGATCCTTGTTTTTCTTTGGTTTTCGAGCCCTTTTCATCGTTTGATTCGCGAAACCCTTCCCGTTTCGCACACTTTGAACCGAACAAAACTCGATTTCGAAGACTTTTCCTTGGTTTCCACCACTTGGGGCTTGTTTTTCCCAAGTTTTCCTCGGTCTTCATGCCTTTTCCCACATTCTGACCTTTTCTCCCATTTTTCACCCTCTCGGGGTTGACTTTTTAGTTGACTTTTGGCATTTTTGCTCGTTTTACACATTTTCGGGCATTTTCGCACTCTTTCGGAGATGGCTGACGACATTCCACAAGGTGGGAGTCCTCTAGAGATAGACGTGGACCCCGAGGTCAAGCTCCTACCTCTTTGCGTCTGACTATTTGATTCGGCGACCTACAGGCCGGTGATACATGTGCTCCCTCCTGACAACCTCCACCACTTTCGGAGCTATGCACGAGGCGCGCCACTAGAGCTTCTACTGCACGAGCCAGAGTCACATCTATCCTTCGACACTTCTGAGGTACACTCCTCTCTATTTCAATTTTCTGCAATGTAGAACACATAACTGCAATAATCGATTATGTTTTTTAACTACTTGACCCGGATACATCGATATATCACATGCTGTAGTCCTCTGTGAGCACACCCACACTCGATATCTGTTTAAATCTGAACATATGCACATACAGTGTATTTTTAACCGAATAATTCAAACACACTGATGCATCATATGCTGTAGTTCATTGTGAGCACACCAACACCCGATATCTGTGTAAACTCGGACACATGCACACACACTGCATTTTTATCAACCCCGAGCGCATTCAACACTGTATTTCTAACACTGTTTTGCAACTGTTTGTTTTGAACGCAGGGAGATTCCCATGCCTTCCGGAGGTATGGGAACATTGCCGCCTGAGGTTGATATATGGAGCTACCCGATGCGGTCCATTATATTGTCAATCGGGCCGGCTTTGGGACCTTCTGCATGGGACTCTCGCGCCTTACTGCGAGTAGGCCCCTTCTTGGTTCTCTCGTGGAGAGGTGGTGGGACACCACCGACTCCTTCCACCTTTCTGCCACCGGGAAGATGACGATGACTCCCTTTGACTTCTCTATGCTCACAGGCATCGGAGTAGGGGGTGATCCGATCCCTTTTGCTACAGATATGGACGAGCGGGATGCCGCTCAGCTATACTTGCTCGGCACTCAGCCACCTCTTGCCCAGGCAGGATTTGTGAGGTACTTATGGTTCAAGGATCACTTCCGGATCCAGGTGCCTACTACTCGGGAGGAGGAGGAGCAGTATGCCCGTGGCTTCATTATGTTCCTGCTGGGGACCACACTCTTCGCCGACCAGGCGAACACCGTTGCCCTCTATCTACTGAGCACATTAGTGGACGTGACACGGATCCGCCGCTACGACTAGAGTGGCGCGAGCATGGCCACTCTTTACGGATATATGAGCTTATCCTCCCGTCTCAGCGGACAGTTGCTTGGAGGCTATTGGTGAGCCTGGGAGGTACATGTTCCCTTTTTTGTCTTTTCAATTCTGTTTTTCATTATTTGTACATCACACACACTACACGCACGCAATTTGCTTTACACTATTTGTACACTGCACACACTGCACAATACACCGCACATACCGCACTCTACTTTATCTGTATACTGCTTTGTCTGATAAGAATACTCATATTTGTTCTGCCACACTATACAATTGTGGATGTATACCTACATCCCTAGGCTCGCCCCAGTGCCAGATGAGGAGATTCCTCTTGGTGTTCCATTTTCTCACCGCTTCGATATGAGATGCGAGCGGAGGCCACGGGAGTCCTTCATATTCTTCTGCCACTACTTTGACACCATCACCGTAGCCGAGGTATGCCAAACATTTCAGTTTATTTAAGCTTCACTTTATTTTGTACTCTCAATGTCAGTAGATAACAAACTGTGTTTTATTTGCAGATCACCTAGCAGCATTGGGCCCCGTTGCCTGACATAGTTCGGGAGCGGTACGCTGGTGCTTGAGAGACTGCCCGTTTCAGAGTTCTGCTAGAGAGCCCAATCTGCCGCGCTTGGTACTTGGGTGAGCGCTTCTTGTGGCAGACCCTTAGCTTACCAGAGCAGGTAGTCCCGAGGCTGCCTCCCACCCATATGAGGCATACCGAGAGGTATACCTTTGAGGAGATGATGGATTATACGATCAGCTGGGACTCGGAGTGCTTTAGAGACGAGGGCGATTACGCCGAGTTCATTCAGGCTTATCTCATGTGGCCTTTGACCGGTGCTTGCCGAGTTGAGTGAGAGAGACCAGCGGCGCCAGCAGCAATAAGAGCATCGAGGGCGACTCAGGCCCGTGGCTGGAGTGGATCTCGGAGGAGACAGGGTGCTGAGTGGCCAGCACTGCCCACGACGATCACATGCCGAGGGCAGGGTAGGGAGACTTATTAGATCTCTTTCGCTCTTCCTCCTGCTGATTATGAGCTTGCCGGAGTCTATGGCTCGACCCCGGTATGTACTGCTAGACTTTGCATTCTGTACAATCATTTCAATTCATTTGATATCCCGCAGAATACTAATGACTTCAACACTTTTGCAGGCTTCCGTTGAGTACACTCGCCAGTCCCTGGAGTTGACAGCCTCAGTGGTAGGGATACTGCAGCGGTGCATCAACTTGTTGACCATCTACAATATCCCGGTAAGTTCTTTCAACCGCAGTCTCAAACTCTACCTAATCTATTTCATACATAATCTGACGCATCACACTATCAACACGGCACTTGATTCACAGCACTCACGACACTGATACACTGTAACCCACATATTGTTCACAGCGTTGCTCACGGCATTCATACATTGTACTCATACACTGCATTCTATACTGATATACTGCTCACAGCATTCATATACTGTTTTGTGTAGCATGATTGATGCATTTGCTATTTGTCCTTTCCAGGCCCCATTCCAGATTCCGGCTGTGGGAGGTGCTCCAGCTAGACCATCTGTTCCTACTCGAGGAGGGGGGGAAGGCAGGCGAAGGATGACTATCCACAGTCGAGGCAGACATAGGCGCACTTGCGCTGAGAGTAGTTCACGAGAGCCTTTCCCCGATGATTCTGATGAGGAGGCGGCGGCGTCCCAGGGCGAGGCCGGAGACGGCTCAGATTCAGACTATGGAGCTGGCAGCGGTGATCCTAGACCCTCGTCCAAGAAGAGGACCAGGATGGACTCCTGTGCTCGAGATGACTGATGCTGATCTAGACATTTGTTGCTTTTCTTCTCTTTTGTTTTGCTTTATTTTTCTTTTTACTGGTAGTTTGAGCACATTGTACTGCCTCAGGTAGGTTTTACTTTCTTCAAAACTATGTACTTTTTGCAAAAGTCATGATGAAATGAAACAGCTACTTTGTTTAAAAAGTGTTATATTTGTACATTTTATGCATTGCATCGTATTACCCAACAATGTAAATGAGATTTGAATTTTTGTTTGAAAATTAAGCATTTGCACCGTAATAATCAGGTAGTGAACCGAGTAATGACAAAAACAAATCGATAATCAAAATAAAGAACTAGATAAGCTAACCAAGTGTAAATATAACTCGATAAGTAAAGCAAAGACTTAAAGAATGTGAAATACAACTCGATAAGAAATTGTACAACAACTCGATAAACAAATTGCAGTAACTGGCGTGACTTCGTAAAATCATCACCGAAAGGCATTGGAAGTGGAATCAGTTACAAGTTCTTAACATGTTCCATACATAATCAGCTCAAGGAACAAGAAGGAAGGCCATCGGCCAAAGGGAAAGCCCACCGGCCATAAGAAATGGCCATCGGCCACAATTTTTTGCCGATCGGCCGAAAGGGATGGTCGGTTGGCACTAATTTGGGCCGATCGGTCAAAAATGGCAAGCACCTCCAGAATGTTGACACCTGTCTTCCACTCACCACCTTATCCTCTACAAAAAGCCTCAGCTTCGTAGTTTTCCTCATTTCAACACTGTTTCACATCAAAATGGAGGCATTTCTCATCCAAAATCTCACAACTTTGATTGCCACCTTAGACGGCTCAGAAAAGTTGAACTTTCGAGGCCTCGGTATTAATGCACTATTCACGCTGAGTCGCACTCCGCTGCACCTTCCATTTCTCCATGCCGCGGCAAGGTTTTGGAACCCGATAACGCAAGTCTTTAGTTTTGGCGGGCAAGAGATGTGTCCTACCTTTGAAAACTTCCAAGCTATGATGGAATCCGAGCGCAACGAAGAAGTCTTGCCCCAGCTTCGCTTCGGCCACATCCAAGCCTTAGGATGAATGTGTGGGCTCACTATGCACGACGCTCGGTCATTGATTTGTGACGGAATGCTGGACATTCCGAGTTTGATTCGTCGGTTTTCCGATGCCGGTGACCGTGGTGACCATCATTGGCAGGGCTTTCAGCAACATGCGCTTTGCTTGTGCATGCTGTCCCATTTCTTGCTTGCCCTAGGCTCGGGAGGGTTTAACACTCGTTTGATCGAAGTTACCCAAGGCTTAAAAGAGGGCAAGAGCTGCATTGCTATGACACTGGCTGAGACATTTATGGGCTTGGACGCTTTCCATCGTCGGGAGATGACCAGATTCGTATGGAGTCCACTACTGCTGCAGGTAATGTTTCTCACCCTATCTCACACATATATTGCTCACATCACTCGGCCCTTAGGCTTGATTTTTCTCTCAACATCCTTTTCTCCACTTTTCTCTCATCGTACATCTCTCTATTCTTTAATCTCTCATTTTTCATCCCTCTCCAGGTGTGGTTGATGGATAAGTTGCAGGTTGTGGACTCATGCCCAACGTATTCAGCTCGCGGCTATTTCTTCCGACGACGTCTGGTCGATACCCTTGATGAGGGATGGTGGTTCGATTGGATGTGCAGTTTGTCTACAGACCGTATTGCTTGGCGTTGTCCTTGGCTCAATCTATCGGTAATGAGCTACAGCATGTCCCGGCAGACCAGGATTCAGTTGATTGGCCTGACACACTGCGTGTTCTATTTTCCTTTCCGATTCCAGTAACAGTTCGGCCATGATCAGATTTGCCCGGCAGAGGGGATAGAGTACCCAGCTGCATTTATGGTTCGAGGCGCACAGCTAGCTCGGCATACTGTGGCATAGAGGACGAGAGAGCTTCTGGCCCCCGCTCCCACTTTTAGTTACACCATTTCTGATAAGTGCATAGATTGGCTCAGTAAAGAGGCACAGATAGGGCCCACTTTAGCATCAGAGGCTTCGACCAGCTCTGGGAGGGACGCAGGAACACCTGACTATGCCCCAGATTTATTTGCCTTAATTAAAATTTTCAAGTTTTCTTAATGAACGTAATGAAAAGCAACTTCAATTTGTATGCAAGAGCAGGAAAACTCTGTATTGAAATCAATAAAATTGAAAGTTGTGGGTACTAAAAATTTCTTCTTTGGTCCAAAAATGGTCTAAGTTGTAAAAGATTAATTTGAGCAAAATCAACTTTTATTAAAACTTTTTCAAAACCATTTTCAATATGGATCAGAATAGGACACGCCTGAGATTTGTCATTGAGATGTACAACCACGGATCCCAGCAACTGGAAAGTTGCCCCTAGTCTGAGTAGCACTGCACCAGAGATTACAACCGAGCTCTTGAATGCTGAATAGACAAAGATGACCAGACATGATCACATGGACAAAGTTGATCGGGGAAGTGTTTATGGCTGGACTTCAGGATGAAGTTGCCTACGTATCCCGAAGATGGGAATCAAGCCTTACGCAGTTCGGCTTGGGTTCACTCGTGTATTGACACTCTCCTTTTGCGCTCTAACTTTTGCCAAGGCCGCTATTTGCGAGTTTTCAACCTTGCGAGCTCAATTTTTATAATTTCAAATTTTCTGTGCTATAACTTTTGCCTAGGTCGCCCTTTCGGGTTTTTGGCCTAGCGAGCCTCTCTGGGATAATATTTCTTTAATTTGTCCATGTTGATCAGCTGTAAGAACTCTAGGCTATCTAGGTCCATCAGAACGACAGCTCCACCCGACCAAATAGACTTAATGATGTAGGGACCAGTCCAATTGGGTCTGAACTTGCCCCTAGGGTCATGGATGAAAGCTCGGTTGTCTTTGAGCACCAAATCTCCTTCCTTTAAATTTCTGGACTTAACCTTCTTGTTGAAAGCCCTAGCGATTCTTCGTTGATAACCCTGAACATGGTACAGTGCTTTCAGCCTTCGCTCGTCGAAGAGCATGAGTTCTTCAAACCTGCTCTACTGTCAATCTGCCTCAACTATCTGGCACTCAGCTAGTACTCGTAATGACGGAACCTTAATTTCGATGGGTAGAATGACCTTCATCCCATAAACCAATGAATACAGAGTCGCTCCTGTAGAAGTTCTAATTGACGTTCGGTAACCCCATAGAGCAAATGGCAACTTATTTAGCCAGTCCCGGTAGGTTTCCACCATCTTCTGTAAAATACGCTTGACGTTCTTCTTGGCAACCTCAACTGCCCCGTTGGTCTGCGGCCGATACGTAGTTGACTTGTGAAAAGCCACATTGTATTTTTCCAACAAGTCGATCACTTCCTTCTTGAAGTGGGAACCATTATCTGAAATGATATCGTTTGGGACCCCATAGCGACAGATGATGTTGTTCCTGATGAACTTTGCAACATGTGAAGCCTTCAACACCGCATAAGATTGGGCCTCAACCCACTTTGTAAAATAGTCTATCGCGACCAGAATGAACTTATGCCCATTGGACCTCTTCGGAGTGACAGCCCTGATTACATCAATTCCCCAAACTGAAAATGGCCATGGCGAAGTCATATTGTACAGCTTCGATGGCGAGATGTTCATGTGGTTTGCATGGATTTGACATTTGTAGCATCGCCGAACAAAGCTGATACAATCCTCCTCCATGGTGGACCAGTAGTAACTCTGTTTGAGGATTTTTCGGGCCAGCATCACCCCGTTCATGTGCGCTCCGCACTCTCCTCCATGGATGGCCTCCATTAGGCGCTTCGACTCTTCAGCCTTAACGCACAGCTTATGCACTCCCAAATAACCTCTCTTATACAGTCTACCTCCGCAGATGATGAACTGAGCAGCCATTCTTCTGATTGCCCTTTTATCTTTGGCATTTGCCCCTGGTGGATATGCTTCTTTCTCCAAGAAGTTCCATACATCGTGATACCAGGGATTCTCATCTTGAACCTCATCCATGGCAGCAATCAGCTCGTAAGCCGGCACAAATTTCTGGTCAATGATGATCGGACGCATTCGGACTCCAAAAGGGATGTCTATCATAAAGGACAGAGTTGCTAGTGAATCTACGAACCTGTTGTTCTCTCTTAACAGATGAGTGAAGTTCAGCTTCTCAAACCGAGGAATCAACAAGTCCAAGGTCTGATGGTAGATTCTCATCTTTTCTTCCTTGACTTTCCAATCTCCTTTTGCTTGAGATACAACAAGGTTCGAGTCCCCAATGACGTCCAACCATTTTGCCCCTAGTTCCAGAGCTGCTTCTAGTCCAGCAATACACGCTTCATACTCTGCCTCATTATTCAAGACTTTGAACCGGAGTTTGAATACTAGAGGAATATGAGAATTATCAGGTGCTATTAGCAACACCCCTATCCCATACCCGTATTGATTTGACGCTCCGTCAAAGTACATCGTCCAAAATTCTTCTTCGACATGCAAAATGGCCTCATCTGGGAATAGGTACTCAACTGTTTCATCCCCTTCCACTAGGTGATCGGCTAGGAACTCCACTACCTCTCTCCCCTTCACTAACTTGCACATCACATACTTCAGATCGAATTCGAAAAGCAGAAGCAACCAACAAGTTAGCCTACTGGTTTCTCGAAGAGATATTTGATGGGATCTAATCTTGAAACCAACATTACAGAGTGAGCTAACAGGTAGTGCCACAGCTTCCTGGTAGCCCATACCAAGGCTAAGCAAGCATTTTCCAGCGGAGTGTAACGGGTCTCGTAATCCAACATCTTCTTGCTCAGGCAGTAGATAGCTCTCTCCATTTTGTCCTCAGACTCTTGTGCAAGCATGCAGCCCATTGTAGTTTCAGTTACTGAAAGGTACAAAATCAACGGTTTTCCCAGCTCAGGCGGTGACAATACGGGTGGGTTCTGTAAGTATTGCTTGATTTATTCAAAAGCAGCTTGGCATCGGCCGTCCCATTGGAATTTCGTTCCTTTCTTCAGGAGACCAAAGAGTGGTTCACAAGTCAAGGTTAATTTAGCAATAAACTGTCTTATGAATTGCACTTTACCCAGAAAGCCTCACACCTCTTTTTCAGTCCTCGGTGATGGCATTTCTAAGATGGCTTTGATTTTGGAAGGGTCCACTTCAATACCTCTCTGTGTAATCAAGAACCCCAGCATTTTTCCATTTTCCCTACTGTAACACCGAATGTACATTTTTGAGGATTCAGTTACAACCGATATTCCTTGATCCGTTGAAAGAATTTTTGCAAGGTGGTGTAGTGGCCCTCTTTTTCCTTAGACTTAACAATCATGTCGTCCATGTATACCACAACCTCTTTGTGGATCATATCATGCAAAATTGTGGTCGCAGCCCGTTGATATGTAACCCCAGCATTCTTTAGCCCAAATGGCATCACTCTATAACAGTAGGTCCCCCACGGGGTGGTAAAAGCAGTCTTCTCCCGGTCTTTGGGTGCCATTACAATTTGGTTGTAGCCTAAAAAGCCATCCGTGAATGAGAGCAATGCATGCCCCGTAGTAAAGTCCACTAACTCATCAATATGCGGCAGAGGAAAGTCGTCCTTCGAACTGGCTTTATTCAAATTCATAAAATCCACGCATACTCGAATTCTACCATCCTTCTTCGGTACTGGAACTGTGTTGGCCAACCAAGTTAGGTATTCAGATACCAACAGGAACCCTGCATCGATTTGCTTGGTGACCTCTTCTTTGATCTTGATGGCCCAGTCGGGACAGATCTTTCTGAGCTTCTGTTTGACAGGTCGGGCCTCGGGGTCAAGAGGGATCCGGTGCTGTACAATATCAGGATCGATTCCAGGCATGTCTTCGTAGGACCACGCGAAAACATCTTTGAAATATTTTAATAAAGCGACTAAGTTCTCGCGCTCCTCCGAAGACAACGTGGACCTGATTTGGACCAGCCGCGGGTCCTTCTCAGTACCAACATTAACTGTAGTGATTTCATCAACCAAGGGTTTAACAAATCTCTCCTACTCTTGATCAATTAATCGTTGTAAAACCAGAGGAATATCTTCCTCGTCGTTTTCATCAAAATTTTGAAAGTCCTGATTAATATAATAAATCAAAGGCACAGGAAAATACTCAAAAGCCACAGCCACTTCATTCTCATTAATCACTTCCAAGTCGTCTGATTCCTCTGTTACAACTGACTCAAAGGAAAAAGAAAAAGACGACCTAGAGAGGACTGTGGCATCCAGGTTGTCATCCCCAGGAATACCAGACTCAGACTCAGACTTAGACGAGCTGGAACCTGATTTCTACCCTACAGACTCGGTAGAATCAGATTCCGACTCACTACCTGACCCGGTGCTGCTCGATAAGAATCCCTCCTCGTATTGCCAGACGAGGGAGGGTACAATGGATGCATCCAAAATGTTTGCAGATGGGCTCGTAGCCGCTTCATTTCCAATCATAGACACTGAGAGATCATTCCCCAAGCACTCATGTACGATCGGAGGATCTGATAATAACCTAGCCAGTGCTACCCCCATTTCAATCTCGATGCTCTCGGAATCCATTTCCTTACACTGCTTAACCTCAGCTGGTAGGTCTGTCTGCTCTTTGGCAACATCATTCCCGAACCATTGTAAATCAAAGAATATCTCAAAACCCAACAGGCGCCTCTTCTCGGCATTAAACAATGGCTCTGGGAAGTCACAGAATGGAAAGTCTTCCCCCTCTCGGACAAAGCGTCCGTTCAGGGTACCCTGAATAGGTCAGTGTATCAACTCAAAATGTTTCCCTGCCTACTTAGCTCTAGCTCTCCCAACCATCTCCTTGCCTTTCCTCACCCAATCCTCTTTGGTGGGCAGATAACCCAGACCAAAGGTATATGGGTTATGCAGCACTTCGGCCGATACTGCAATGCCTTTCTGGCTGCTTTTTCCTAGTCCCATCCCAGGGATATGCTGAGGCTTATTCATGAGGTACACAGACTGTGCACTGACATATAACCCCTCATCAACAGCTAAGATGTTCTGAACGACCCAGGCCTTGGCTAGGGGAAAACCTGATAAGAACACATCCTCCGTGCCATGCTCGATTTCCAAAACCGGTGTAGACACTTCTGGTGGCGGATGGATTGATGAATTCCCAAAAACTATAGCCACCCCTTCCCATGGGGATATTTTAACATCTGATGCAGGGTGGAAGAAACTACCTTTACTTGGTGCAGCCACGGCCGCCCTAAGAGTAGATTAAAGGTCGCGGGAATGTCCAAGACATGAAAGTCAATCTCGTGATGTCCTGGACCAACATGAGTGTGAATCTGCACAGTCCCCATCACTTCTCTGCTTGTATTGTCATATGCCCGTATCACTTGGGTAGTTGGCTCAAAGTCCGCGGGCTTCAACCCGATTGCGTATGCCGTCCTCGACGGCACACGTTAATGGCGGATCTCGTGTCGACAAGAACTACTGGTACCCACTTGTCTCTACACTCCACAGAGATGTAGAGCAATTTGTTATGGTTTGTACCCTCAGGCGGCAGTTCCTTGTCAGAAAAGGTCAACATCGAGGAAGCTCCTCCCAGAAAAACCAATCCTACCAGCTGCTCAGGCGTGGTATCTATTGAAAGTTTGGCCTTGTCCATAGCAGAAAGAACAGCTTGTCTATGGACTCGTGAAGCCATAAGCAGTCCCCAGATAGAGATGTCTGCCTATATCTTCTTCAGCTGTTTCAGCACAGCCTCCTCTTCGAGCAATTTATCCTTCTGCTTGTCTGCTTCCCTGTCCTTTCCGGACGCTTCTAGTTGATCTAAGTGCGGGGGCTTGAAATACCACCCGTTCCTAGTCATGTGATCAACTTCGCCAATGTACCAGGTATCATCCGGCCGGTTACTCCCCCAGTCCTCATCTGTGTGGGCCAGACATAGATCGTCATTTTCCCACCACATGCCATCGGCAGCCGACAGACACCTGTCTGGCTTTGTCACAACTATTCCGGTGCCTATAGCACCTTCTGTTCCCGTGCCCGCAGCATGCTCTGCTCCTATGCACACAGCACATTCTGTCCCCGCAGGGGCTTTGGCCTATCTGACCCTCTCAGAATCTTCGATCATTTCCCGCTCAAACTGCTTCAGCGCAGCTTGCTATTCAACATCTCTTATTTTCAAATTGCTCGGATCCCGAGCGAAATTCTTAACACCGCCGCTCTCCGGTGACACATCCAGATTCCCAGCCCTTCCGGCCACAGTTGATGTCCCCCTCCCTGACGGACCCTGTTCTAGCTGAGGTTGTTCAAAAACATCCGACTGGTCATCAAGCCACCCAGTGGACTCCGCTGCCCTATCCGAATCAAACCAGTTGACTGTCACGTCTCCCGAGTCTTGTTCGTCGAAGAATTAAAGGTTCGCGATGTCCTTCTCTAGATCTGCTAAGTCATCTAGCCCCTGATTGAGTCCATCCTCCCAGACTACACAAATCCCTGCCCCTACTGCTAATTCCACATTCGGCCTAGCCTGGCCTGCTGATGTAATGTAACCGCTCGGGTTGTACATGAAGCTTGCAAACCTCTTCGGCTCTGTATTTGCATTCTCATCTGCCTCCGCAATTGACCCACTTTTATCTTTGACAGCTACCACCACCGTTTCAGGTTGGGTTTGGGAGATGTCCAACACGCACAAGTCAGTGCTGTGATGAATGAACACCTCCGACTTGGGTAGGTAAGAAGGGGTGATATATATACTAGGGTCGTACGGCACAACCCCAGTTTGGATCATATTAATGCGTTTGGGAGGTGGAGCTTGGTTATGTGGTGGGAGAGGGTTGGTTGTGACATTCGGGTTCTCTGGAGGCACGATCACCCTGTTGTCGATGAGATCCTGAATCTCGTGACACAATCTATAGCACTGGTCGGTGTCATGACCATGCTGTTAGTGAAACGCACAGTATTTCACTGGGTTATGGGTGGGGGAAGTTTTTTTGGCAATGGCCGCAGCTCTAGGGGCTTCAAGTGCCCTTTTCTGATTAAAACTCCCAAAGCTTTGGACAAGGACATATATAGTGGAGTGAAGGTTCTTCGGCCTTTGGGTTCGTATCTGGCTGTTTGCGAGCTACTACCAGACGCACCGGTGAATGGCGTAGCTGCAAGGGCTCTTGGGGTATTGGTGGTGGTAACCATACTCACATCTGAAGATCTAGCAGCTGCAGCACTGCTCGTGCCTGCATTCATACTACTGTTGAATGTTCTCTTGGGCTGTTCTCTCTCATTATCAATGAGGCCCTGCTTCATAGCGTCTTCAATCTGCACCCCTATCTCGTGTAAATCTGCAAATGTAGAGAAGGGGAGAACGATTATCTTCTGCATAAGCTTGGGCTGGAGGTTGTGCACAACTACCCGAATCTGATCTTTGTCAACAGGCCCGATGGTCATCATCGAGGCCTTAGCCCTCTATCGGGTCACAAAATCGTAGAAGCTCTCCTTCGGTTCTTGCCTGGTGGTCTCGAGATCATGAGTTGTGATCTCGATCTGTGTATTGTAGGAGTATTGACCTATGAAGGCCTCGGCCATCTCCTCCCAGTTTCTCATGACGGAATCTTTCAATTTTGCATACCAGATGGCCGCTACACCTGACAAGGTCCGGCCAAACAAAGAAAGCTTCTGCAATCTGGATAGGCCCATCGGCCTCAGTATATCCGAAAACAACCGTAGATACACCATAGGATCCCCAGGCCCGTCAAAGCAGTCAATGTGTGGCATTTTAAACCGATCTGGCAGCGTCACGGCCGAGTCGGTATACCCATCCTCTATATCTGGAATGGACTTCACACCCTGGGATTTCTTGAACAGCTTTTCAAGCTTATTCACTTTTAACGCTGTGGGGTCCATCTCAAACTCAAAGGAAGAATCTGGTAGGTTGGTAGGTGTTTTGGATAGCTGGGATAGGATTGGGGGCGGAGCCGACCCCGTCAGAATGTCCGTATCTCCCTGGACATTTGGTGTCTCCCTGGGTATTGGAACTCCTGGTGGGGGAGGAACTTGGTGTGAAGTAGATGCTCTGGTTTGTTGCTATAACCTGGCGATCAACTCTGTCTGTTGGGCCACGACTTCGGCCTGTTGTTTGGAAAATTCTGCTTGGCGGGTAGCATCTTGCTGCATAGTTTTCATGCTTTCCTAGAGCTGACGCATCATCTCCTTCATTTCTGCCATGTTATGCTGATCTAGCTGAATAACTGGTGTATCTATCCCTACAGTAGAAACTAAGACCTCAGCCTGACTGCCCACTGATGAGGTAAACCACTGATCTGGCGACCGTTGTACCGATACACTACGTCCTTTTGACCACCGTCTGGTAACCGGGGGTAAACAAAGGAACACTGCTTGTCCGTCTATCAGATCCCTAGATCGATTAAGCCTATGACCTCGAACCTAGAGTGGTTGGGGGATATTTGCCTGGTCGAAATCAATGATGCTAAACTACCCTGCAAAAAGATAAATAAAGCATAATAAGGAAATAATGAATAGAAAAACGGGCAGCATAACAGCTTAAATAAAGACAACACACAGTTGGAAAATATAAACTGAATGGACTGTTCTCAACCACTGATCATTGTTTCCAAACCACTGCCCCAAATCTGAATCTGATACCCGCGGATATAACTGATTCTTAAAACACTGATGCCTGCTGGCCTGATACCCAGACTTGCAAACTGATACATACGACCCTGTAGAGGCATACTCTAAAAAAAAAAGCACATACCAGGCAAGCGAGAGACAAAAACACCCCTATGGAGGGGTAGGGTTTTCCTATCCTAGTTTTGTCAAAAACTAGGGTTTCACTACGCACGCAGCGGTTTCAAACAACCTATAATCGGGTAAGCAACCTGTCCTAGTTTGGAATGGTCACTATGGATTCCGAATATGCACTAGGTCGAATGGTCAAAAAAAGGGTGCCCCGGTAAAAACCGAGGTTTGTGTTCCCATTGTGGTAGAGCCCGTAACCAGTCAGCCCTATGGCACGCTTCTCAAAGCGAGCCTTCAGCAAACCATTCAGGAATAACAGATGGAAAAACATGGTGCCCTAGGCGCACCAATGCAAATGCAATGCAAAGAGACACATAAGTGTAATCAAAACAAGATATCATGAGTTCGAGTCAAGTTCTCTAAATCCCCAGCAGAGTCGCCAGAAACTGTAGACGTGCCCCGAGGGCCTCATGCTACAATTCGGAGTCGTACGTCACGGTTCTGAATCTAATCCCGCAAAGTGCAATGCGAGACCGATAAATCACCAAAGAGTCCAAATCCAGCAAATCATTTTGAAAAATTGATTTTTGAGAAAGAAGTGCCAAACATGGACTGCTTTGCCAGATATAGAGTCGCCACCTAAATATTTTATTTTGGGAGAATTTAGAAAATCCTGACTCATTGCCTAAGGCCACGTGTCCGTCATCACCAAAGTTGCCTCGGTTCAGGAACTTGGGTAGAAGAGGGGAAGGTCATCTATGAGCACCCCCGCTCGCCCGATCAAAGATCGGCTTGTACTAAGCATGATATTTTGTTTTGAAAACGCATGTGTTCTTATTCCGGTTAATTAGCTAGAATTACTATGTGATGCGCACAACACACAAGTATAGACTAGATCACCTAATTTGGAACAAAGCATTGCATAATGGTTTGAATGTGCTACTCGTAAGTAGGCTAAGATGTGGATTTTGCCACCCCCGGGTGGGCTTAAAAAAACAGGATTTTGCCACTCTCAAGTGGGCTTAAAACTCGCATTTCGATGAATTGTTCCAATTCAAGTAATCTAACCTCCACCCACATGCATTCAGGCAGTTATATCATATAAGCAGTTAGCCTCATGACAAGCATGCTTTTATGGCAACATTAACACACATGCAGTATGCTAAAGCTTAAACACTTACCTAGTACTCCGAGCCAAAACAATAGCTAGTTAGAAATCATACATGATCCTAGTTCATGTTAAGATGGCTAATGCAACACATGCAAAATGTAACTAGAATAGGCTCGGCTAATCTAAAAATGGCATGTGAAATGCGACAACTCGATACACATATTCAAATTGGAATTGCAATACTATAAAATTAGTATGATGTGCCGAGCTTGGTGCGTGCAATATGAATAAATGTATGCAAATATGCTAACATAAGTATGCTAATTGAAACATAACCTAAAACTAACCATCGAAAGCAGGTAAGTAAAAGGGAGAAAGAGGTGGGGTTGGAAGACATTCACACACGCACGCACACTTATTACAAATTCGCCCTCTCGACGGAGAGTCCGAATAAATAATACAAACTAAATAATAAATCAACTATCCTAGCTAATTAATTATTATAAACTCTTAATTAATTAACAAATTAATTACAAAACAATCTAAGTATGAAACTAAAGAGGCCGCCGCAGCTCCGCCTCGGAATGATTGAATGATGCATGCTCGATTGCCTCACTCGGAAACCCGTTGCCATGCCGCATGTTGCCTCTTCTTACACTGTTTTGCATCTCTGAAAATTGCACAAGTCCCAAGAATGTTTCTGAACCACTCCCCAAGCACTGTGGGATGTCACTGGCCAAGAGACAGGACCACCGGCCATTGGAAAATGGTTATCGACCATTTGTAAGGCTCTCGGCCAGATTTTGGTAGTCGGCCGGCACTAAAGATGGCTGACCGGCCATAACTTCCTGCAGAATTCTGTTTTTGTTGCAGTAGAGGACAGACAGTGCATGGCAAGGCATTTACAAGATAATGTTTACACCACCACCTTCCTTATCATGTTTGAGACTCGAAAGAGTATGGTTCTCGACCCTCGGGCCATCAATCACGCATTTCAATGCGTGATGGCCAAAGGAGCCAAGTGTGCAAATTAATATGGAATGAATGCAACAAAACGCATGAATGCCTAGAACTCTATCATGTTGGATCAAGAGTGTCGGCGACCGAGGATTGAGGGACGTTTCGTCACTTCAAGTACGAACGTTCCTCGCTCCTCGTGTTTGGTTTGACACCCCAAACCAAACACAATGCAATGCATGTATGCCAAATACAATGCAACATGGAAAAGCAATGTTATGCAACCTAAGCATGCCAAATGCAATAGGACTCAAGTATGCACACAAGACTAAGGTAGCACGCATGCCAAATGCAATACAACCTAAGCATGCAAGTTATGCTAATGTAACATGGGCATGCCAAGTATGCAACAATGTTATGTAATGCAATTACCTAAATATCTTGCGATATACCAAACATGCAAACATGATACAATACAAGCATGCAAATATCATGAAAGCAAACATGCTCAATGGACTTAAACTGAAATGGGCAGACCTTAGCCATGCCAAAATAGTGGCCATAGTACCAAAATCATGGCACCAAAAGGGCAAAACACACATGCACATGTAAAGGCCCATAAGCTAGGCAACAACGCACAATCCTCAAGCGTGAGCAAGGCATGGTAAACATGAGAATGTGACAATGCAATAAGCTCTGAAATGATGTCAAGAGTGATGCCAAATCACACATGTAGCACAAACATAGCATTCATGAAGCTCAAAGCATTAAGGCTAGCAAAGGGATTGCACCAAGTCTACAAGAATCAAGCTCCAAAGGGGAAAATGACCTAAAACAGTCCCAAGGCAGGTCAATGCAAGATTAGAACATGCATGGAAAGAGGCTAAAACATGCTAAAAGATAGGCACAAAACAAAGGGCATGCAAGGCTACAAAGGATGCATTACACTACACCTATCACAATCGAACATGGCATGAATTATGCAACGAAAAACAAAGTTATAATATGTCAAAATAAGCCCCAAAACCTAATGCGATGGAATCCCAAAGACCTAATCATGGAGACATACACAATGACCCAGTCTTAAGGCACAAACATACCAACTCTTTAAAACATTAAAGGAGTCACAAGTGCAAGCATAGGAGCATACTATATGGACTGAAATAACATGACAAGTGATGCCAAATCACTGAAATGGTCGAAATAAAGCATGCTAATGACTTGAACACTCAAAGCTAACAAGCTAGATTGCATGGTGGCTATACAAAGCATGGCATATGTGACCCAAGCAACCAAAATCAGAACTCAAGCATGGTAAAACAAAGCTAAAAGCTTCTCAAAGTTAAGCCAAAAACATGTAAGCATGGTGGTCTAAACACAAGGTGCATGTTAAGGCAAATGAGGGGATTGCAAAGCAAGTATATGAAGCATGTAAGAGCCAACTAAACCCACCCAAAACAAAGTCATGGAATGCTAAAACAACACCAAAAACCCACTGAAATGAGGTCCACATAGGCTAAGCAAACATGCTATTATGGTGAGCCAACAATGCAAGCAAATGAGACACAAAGGGAGGGGAGTCCCTCCCCTATTCAAGACTTCCAAGCCACTTCTCCACCACTAAAAATCCTTTAGATTTCAATGGTGAGAAGGTCAAAACAAAAAGGGTTCAAAGCTCAAAAAGAAAGTCACAAAATAAGGCCAAACAAGGCCTACACTAGCCACCCTTCTTTGGCTTGCTTACTAGGCTTTTTTCCTTCCATTTTTGATTAAGTTTTCTACCCTTTTCAAAATGATTTTAAGCTTTTGTGCTATTTAGAGCCTGTTTAATGTGTTTATTCAGTTTATGCTTTGAATACTATGCTTGTGTTGTTGTAAGTCCTCATGGATTTGGGTGTTTAGGCCATAACCACAAATCTAATTGAGTTGATAGCTTTCTTTACATAGTTTTCATGTAAATATTCACACTTGTAATAATCACTTTTGCATAATCATCTCTGCAATCTCCCCCATTTCTTTATTTCTTTGATTAAGAGTTCTATCAAATAAAGGATTATTGCTCAAGGCATAAGAAAGAGACCTTCCATGCTTAATGGTTTAATCTCTTCGAAGGTTCATTACCAAGACATTACATCTCTCTTATGCTAAGCACAATCTCTTGTTTGATATTTCTCTTTATCACCTGTGCATTTACTTCTAAGGGACTAACTTTCTAGTTTAGACCCTTGGAAATCATAAAGGAAGATTTCATTATAGCTTGTTATCGGGTTTGGATTTAGGGTCATTATCACCCCTTTCGGGTTTGACTCTGAATTCATTATCGCTCGTAAATGAGTTTGATTTCTCCTTTATAATTTCCCCCATAAAAAAGGGCTTGAAAGGCTCATTTCTCGGGTTAAGTCAATGCTTGATACTCCTTATTGCTTTTTGGACTGACGTAATTATCATTTTTGGATAGAAAAGGAAAAAAAGATAAGAATTGGAAAGGTAATGTAAAAAGAGGCTAGTTGGAGTAAAAAAGGTAAAAAGGTAATAAAATTGAGTTGGGTTCAATCGGACGTTATGTTGAACCCATTGCGTTGTGGACCATTGCATACTTTTTAGTGATGTTCATTGATTCATGAAGCAATACCCATCCTTTTCCTTGTGGTAACTCCATGATAGGGAGAAGGTGTTGTTCGTCTTTTGTTTCATATTATTGAGCTTTTGTCCTATCGGTTCATAGATTATCACGTAACAAATTTGCAACAATTGATGATTTGTAAATCGAATCTACTCCTCTCTTGATCATCTTCATAATAAGAAAGGGCAGCGAGGATAAACATCTCATGGAAACACTTTATTTTTGCTATGTTTCAACTATATGGAAACAGGGCATTTCTCAAAAACAGTGGCCGATGAGCCACCTTTATGAATGGCCGACCACTTATTTTGCACAGACATTGGCATTTTCACAGTAGAACAGAGCAGAATTTGAGGTCAATAATTTTTTGATTACAAACAAAGCAGATTTTGGCAGCAAACAGAGAGGTTTCCGAGTGGATGTTCTCAGTTGTACACATGTGGCCCCTCGCCTTTCGTTCAAGTTCATTAAATTAGTGCTTTAATAGTAATATGTGTAATTAATTAGTTGGCTTCATTCAAATTTGTAATAGCTAGTTAATTTAGTTAATTCATTTGGTGTTGTAATAATTAGTTTAATTAGGCAATTCATTCGAACCCTCTTGTACGAGTGCAAATCTGTAACCCTTTTAACATTATGTATGTCTTCCAACCCCTATTTCTTTCTCCCTTTTATTTACATGCTTATTGTGGTAGTATTATATTTTTCGTTTCATATTATCGCCAAGTGTTGTATCCATTTTTTGCATGCATTGGGTTCAGCTCATCATTCTAACATTGTTGCCATTTCCTACTTACTTGAATAAGTGCGATACCACATGCTTTGAGTTGATCCATATGACATGTAATAAACCAAACCTAGTAGGCATTTTGTATGTGTTGCATTAGTCACTTGCATAGTAGAGCATGCATTTTTCTAATTATTTTCTTCTCTTTGGCTTGCCTCGGTTTAGTACTAGGTGAGCATTTCTTGCTTTAGCATATTACATGTGTGTTTGTGTTGCCATATCAAGCATATTACCATGAAACTAAGTGCTTAGTTGAGATATCTCTTTGAATGCTTGTGCTATGTCGCTTAAATTGGGATGATTTTGATTAATATTTATAAAAGCTCGCATTTTCAAGTGGCATATATTCAAAATTCTTTTCAAACAAACATGAAATCAAAGCATTCCAAAGTGAGAGACTTAGTCTATACTTGTGTGCCTCACATAGTAAAGTTGTCATTAATAACCAGAACAAGAGCACATAATGTACATAAAAGTCAAATCTTGATTAGTAGAGGCCGATTTTTGATCGGGTGAGTGGGGTACTTAATTCATGACCTTCCCCTCTCATACCTAAGTTCCTAAGCTAAAACACTTTGGTTATGATGGACAAGTGGCCTTTGGCACAAGTCACATGTTTCCTAAATTTCTCAAAAAATATTTAGGTAGTGACTCTAAAATCTTGCAATGCAGTCTATTTTTGGCATTTCTGATTGTAAATAGATTTTCCAAAGATTTGCCGGATTTGGACTCTCATTTCTATTTTTATGTTTCACATTGCACTTGTGAAACCATATTCAGAACCACAGGAGTCTGAACTATAGGGCTATCATATCCGAGGAGACTAAATCCCTCCGAGGAGCACGAGAAACTAGCTACAGAGTTGTTGTATCTTGGTTTTGGAGGAGTACAATTCGATTTGGATTTGTTGGGATTGTTCATTCGCACTTGTTTTCCTTGAAGAATTCTTTGGGAACTTGGAAAATTTGTTCTGGTGTCGACACTAGTCTTCCTGGGGGTTGACATTACCTTTCTGCCTTGCTCTTAGTGTCTCTGTTGGTTTATAGGGTCGACACCACGGTCCTCAGGGTCGACCCTTGTCTGCTACTGTGTTCTGGGTGTTCTACTGAAATATAGGGTCGACACCATTAGTTCCAAGGGTCAACCCTTGTCTGCTGCACACATTGGTGTCTCAGCATTTCTTTTTGAGGGTCGACAACACTGTCTTGAGGGTCAAACCTTGTAAGTAAATTTTTTTTTTTGGGTACGGTTTGGGCCAAACACACTTTCCTCATTATTTCTTTTCTCTCTCTTTCTTTTTTTCGTCTCTACACCGTAAGTCTCCTTTCTCTCTCTCTAAACTTAACTTTTTTACTTAGATCTACTCACCTAGAGCTATCTCTTCACCTTGGTCCTTTGAGAAAGATTGTAGATCTCATCAAGGGCTTCCTGTTGATCCAAGTAGTTTGTGGTTTCGTCGCTGGTGATTTTTGATTTGTCTCCTCTTCACTTCAAGAGGTAGGGATTTCTTTGCTTCTTTTCAATACCTCGTCTATAGATTAGACATATGGTAGATTTTATTGCATAAAAACCATATTCATTATGGATTTCCTTAAAAGTCATGAAAAGGGATCTAGGGTTGATATTTGTGATTGAAGTTGTTAAGTTGGTTGTTGTTTAGGTTAATTGGGGAGTAGTTTAACATGTTCATGTTGAGATGGAGGAAAGACCTAATTTAATATTATTGACTTAATGGATTTAAAAGGAAGGAAGTTGAATAATCTTTTGTATTTTGTTAATATGGATTGTGTAATTGTGTTAATATCTAAAAGGGAGAAGTAACCATGGTATTGGATTGTTTGGATTAATCATGTTAAGTGGGGTTGGTTAATGGCTTTGGCATCAAGGAAGTGGTTTTTAATTAAATGAAGAGAATGGATTTTTAGAAAATGATTGGGGTAGTGTGGATTGGAAAATAAGGAAAATTGGTTTTCGGAAAGAAAATAAAATCTTAACCCTTCGTAAATTAATAATGAACTCGAGGTCGAATTTTGAAACCTTTACATATTATTATTGTTATTAGACTTAAGGTCTCGTGAGAATTGGATTGTTGTCTTATGTGTATTTAATACATATGCTTAGAGGCTTTGTCCTTCATCATCGGTGGAGGATGGCATTGTTGTGTTGAATAATATCATGCATGTATTACACTTGTGTTACTATGCATTCTAGTATATTGAGATGCTTGGAAATGTTCATGCACTGAGAATGAGAGGTACCATTACCTTACAGCTAGCATCTGGAGAATTGGTCGCGCTTAGAATGAGAGGTACCAGTATCCTCCAGCTACTGCCTAGAGAACTTGGCAGAGGTACCATTACCTTCCAGCCAGTGTCTGGTAAATTGGTAGAGGTACCATTACCTTCTACCTTGTGTCTAGCAAATTGGCATTTTGTTATGAAAAGGTGTATCCTTGGCTTATCATGCTTAAGGCAGGTAGAGCATTGCTTCGCTTCTCATTTTGTCTCGGTGTATCCTTGTATATCATGAGTAGGTAATGGTTATGGTTAGGTGAGGCCGGGTTGCTTTATGTGATAGCGTAGTAATCATTGTACATGTATTGATTTTGTATTCGTGTTAGGACATATATGTATGTTCACAGGCATATTGGATGAATTGTTGAAAGTGTTTCTTGACCATGGACTTAGGACCAAGGGAATGTAATGAATGGATCAGAAGTGAACGTATGTTTTGTATTGGGCGTAAATAATGAGAAATAATCGGGTTTTGTGAAAACATTTTTAAAACAACCAGTTGTGATGCGTTATTTATAAATGAGAAATGAAAAAGAAAAGTGAATTGTTTGTGTTGTTGGGTAAATTGAATGATTTTGAGAAAAGTACATGTATAAGTATATTTCAATAGAAACCGTCACATTATGTATACGATATGATATAAAGAATTCGTGATTATAGCTATCTATATGTTGTTATTATTTAGGATCATGTTGAGATCCCTACTGGACTTTATGTTCATCCCACGTTGCTAATCCTTTTTAGGTGAACGTTGAGAAGCATTTCAAGATCGAGGATCTTCTTTATCTGTTGGCCACAGGGCCTTTTGTTTGTGGGCGGAATGCCATTGATGTAAAAGGGTTAAACCTTTTCTTTTAATGTAAAAGATGTAAGCCTACGGGCAATTTATTTAATTATAACTCTTGTTGCATTCATATTGTGTTCGGATGAGAGAATCTTTATTTATGTGTTCTTGTTAATGTAAAGAGTTTCTGCATGTTATTTCTGAAATTGAATCTAAAATAATGATTTGGTAATAGAATCTGAGCAATAAAAAGCAAGGCGTGACAGTAAATGTGTTGTCAAAAGTTTACTTTTGCCGACTCATATTGTGTTGCTAGAAGTGTATTTTTTTGTCGATGTAAATTTGTCGTTGCCAAAAATAAAGCTTTGGACAAACAAATCATTAGCAAATGGCAACATTTACTGATGTAAATGTGTCACCAAAATTTTTCTTTTGCTAACTCATATTTTGTTGCTAAAAGTGTATTTTTTGCCGATGCAAATTTTTGTTGAGAAAAGTGCCACACAATCATCATATTTGAACTACTTTTACCAATGCAAGGTAAATTGCCGACGATAGATGACAGCTTTTATCGACAACTATGTTTGTCGCTTGTAGACCCGACTTTCTTCGCGCGCCCTCCTTTCGGAGAGGCGCGAATTGGTCTCCTACAGTTCAAACTCCTGTCATGGTTCTGAATCTAATCTCACAAAGTGTAATGTGAGACTATAAACACCAAAGAGTCCAAATCCGGCAAATCATTTTGGAAAATCGATTTTGAATAAAAAATGCCAAACATAGACTGCTTTGCCAGATTACAGAGTCGCCATCTAAATATTTTATTTTTGGAAAATTTAGGAAACCCTGACTCATGCCAAAGGCCACATGTTCGTCATCACCAAAGTTGCCTCGGCTCGAGAACTGAGGTACGAGAGGGGAAGACCCTAAAATGAGCACCCCCGCTCGCCCGATCAAAGGATCGGCCTCTACTAACATGATATGTTGTTTTATAAACACATGTGTTCTTATTCTAATTATTAGCTAACTTTACTACGCACACATACAAGTATAGACTCGATCACGAGAATTGGAACAAAACAACTCATGTTTATTTTCGAAAATGGTTTGAAAGTGCTACTCATAAGTAGGCTAAAGCGCGGATTTGCCACCCTCAAGTGGGCTTAAAACATGATTTTGCCACTTCGCAAAGTGGGCTTAAAACTCACAATCATCGAGTTGTTCCAATTCAGGCAATCAAGCCTTCACCCACAGGCATTCATGCAGTTTATCACATAAGCAAATAGCCTCATGGAAAGCATGCTATCATGACAGCACTCACACTCATGCAAGTATGCTAAAGCGTAACACTTAGAGTGTACTCCGAGCCAAAACAAAAGCTAGTTAGAAATATGCATGATCCTAACTATACAGAATGCCTAATGCAACACATGCAATATACAACTAAAATAGGCTCGGCCATCTAAGATGCATATGAATGCGACAATTTTGATACACGTATTCAAATAAGTATTGAAATACGATGCAATTTGAATGATGCGCCGAGCCCGGTGCATGCAACACAAATGAATGATGCAAACATGCAAAGCAAAAGGTATGCTAATTAAAACGTGCCCTAAACTAACCATCGAAAGCGGTAAGTAAAAGAGAGAAAGAAGTGGGGTTGGAAGACATGCACACACACACGCACGCTTAATACAACATTGTGCCCTCTCGGATTAGGGTCCGAATGAATAAGCTAAGCTATAGTAAGCTAAGCTAATTATTACAAAACAAAACTAATTAACTATTCTAGCTAATTAAATACAACACAATTGAAATCTAATTAACTAACTTATTCTAAGCTAACTAATTACAACGAATGAAATTGAATAATTAGTTACACAAACTAATTAAGATATTACCAAATGAATTAAATAACTAACTACACTAGGCTATTTAAAACAACTTAAATAAAGCGAGTAAACGGCCTCATAGGTGAGGGAGACATGCATGCTCGGTTGCATCCTCCGAAAAATCCATACCAACTCCTTGGCTGCTTCTGATCGAAAACAGGAATACCTCTGCACAAAAATGGACTGGCGGCCGGTCGGCCACAAAAAGTGGTTGCCAGCCACCTCAACTGGTCAGCCGGCTAGTGAAAGTGGTCGATCAGCTACCTTAAGTGGCTGGTCGGCCACCTACTTTTCCAGACTTCTGTTTTTGCTACAACAGAGAACAACAGAGGCACAACAATATATTTGCAAGGAAATGTGTGTACTGCCACCATCCTCATCATTTCTCAAGCTCAAAGGAGTATGGTACTTGGCTCTCAAGCCACCAATCAAGCATTTTCAATGCATGATAGTTTGAGAACTAAGCTTGCACAAGCTTAATAAGTGCGCACATAAGACTCAAATGGCCATCACTCTATCATGCATGATCAAGGGTAATGACGACCAAGAAATTTGACACGTTTCATCACTTTGTATATGAAATGTCTCACATTTCTTGTGTCTGGATTAATGTCTGATACAAACACATGCAATGTAACACACATATGCTATCTTGCTCATGTTTCACTTGTACAATTCTTGTTTAACTTGTACAATTCTTGTTTACTCATTTTAGCATTACCAAACCATTCTTTAATTGTTTAAGTTCGATGTGATTGTCCTCTAATGCGAGAGGGGTCAACCAAAGGATAGTTTAAGACACAAGAGAGCTCATGTCTTTGACTAGTAGAAACCCTCAAAAGAGAGGTAAAGCCATTGAGCACAAGCTCTATCTCAAGCTTAAACACAACCTAAAGACTAACCAACCCTCGAAACAAATCAAAAGTGAAGAAATGAGGGAGATGGCAGATATTTCAGTGCTAAAGTGGCAAAAAAAACAATACAACAACATGCAAACAACTTATGCACAACATGTTAGAGACTTAAGCATTAAAGCTAGTGAAGGTCACAACACTAGAGGCATGCAATACCAAGCTCAAATAGCCAAACCTGCTCTGGACAGAGCTTAAACAGGCCAAAACAATGGTCTAAACAAGCTGAGATAGAAGCTCAAAAGACTAGGACAACATTCACACATGTTAGCCCACAAACAAGGCACAATACACAACCCTCAAAAGCAATGAAAGAGTGGGATATGTGAGAGTGTAACAGTAATATATGCTCTAAAATCACATGCAAAATGATGCCACATCATGTAAATATCACAAGCAAAGCATGCTAGAGGCCCTAAAACACAAAGCTAGTAAAGGCCATTTACACTATAGCTATACAAAGCAAAACACATATGACCAAGACCACTCAAAACAGAGCTGAAGCATGCTAAAACATTAACAAACATGTGCTGGAGTTAAGCTAACACAAGCTAGAATGATAG
Organism: Camellia sinensis; assembly: GCF_004153795.1. Lineage (NCBI taxonomy): Eukaryota > Viridiplantae > Streptophyta > Magnoliopsida > Ericales > Theaceae > Camellia > Camellia sinensis. Next base: position 1,515,392 of record NW_021025372.1, on the reverse strand, counting down.
GCTAACTCATTAGGCGTGCTAGGCTAGTGAACAAAATTACACTACAAGTGCAAGAAGCAAACAAGAGGTGCTCCAACCAACTAAAAACAGAGTTACAACATGTTAAAATAAGGCCAAAAACATGCTTGACCTAGGCTACAAAAAGGTAGAAAAGCATGCTCAAATACTAGGCCATCCACACATGCAAACAAGTTATGAGGAGAGGGGACCACCCCTCCTATTGTGGTCCTCAAAACCAACTTTTTACCACTGAAATTCCTCTAGAATTAAAGGGTTAAAAGGCCAAGAAAAATGGGTTTCAAAAGCTTTGAAATATGGCTCAAAAGGCTTTGCAAGCCAAAAAGCAAATGGGGGAACCACCTCCCTAACCAAACAAGACTCAAACCACTATTTTAGAACCTTAAAAGACAGAGTTTTTAGAGGTTAGAACCAGCCTCAAAATAGTGTAAAAAAATATGGCCAAGCACTTAGCTAAAACAAAGCTTAAAAGAGTTAAGTGCTTACTCTTGAAGCACAGCTGCAAAACAGGTACAATTCTGAGCTAAAGCCAAGCTTTGGACCTCAAATAAGACCTCCAAGGACCTCAGCTCCAAGATGAAGGTATTTGATCAAGGGTTATAGGCAAATATGTAGAGAATTTCCACTTTCAAGCCTAAAATAAGGAGAGAGAAAGAGAGAGAGAGAAAGAGAGAGAGAGAGAGAGTTCTAGAGAGAGAGGGGAAATTTTGAAAAGAGAGAGGGACCTCCCCTTATATAGAAAAATCAAGAAAAAGCTTGGTTTCATCCCTCCATACACGTGTATAGAGGATGCATTTAGTGATCAACAGCTGGCACAACTGGCACAGAAAATATCTGAAAAAGGAGAAAATTGGCCGTCGGCCACTTCAAGTGGCCGGCTGGCCACCTCCCCTAGCCGACCGACCACTTCAAGTGACCGGCAAGGAGGAAAAGTGGCCGACAATAGCCAAAAGTTGCCGGCAAGGCCCTTCTCCTCTCCAGGCAAGAGGCACCAAGGTCTGGCCCAAAAACAAGGCCAAAACACAGAGGGTTTTGAGGCTCAAAGACAAGGCGCTCAGCCGAGACCTTCTGGCGCACAAAACGAGCACAAACATGCGCAATCATCAAGTGCACAAACGATGACGTCAAAATCTTGAGGTCGGTCAAAAATGGGGTCTCTACATCTCTAAAGGCATTACTTTTACAAACACAATGATAATTTTGTCAGCAAAAAGTTTTGCCGACTCACTTTTGCCTACGGGTTGCCGATGTAGCTCTGTGTGTTGGCAAAACTCTTTGCCGACGAGTTTTCCCTTTTAGCAACATATTTTGTTGCGTTGCAAAAAATGCAATATCTTGTAGTGTATATATATAATAGCTACGTTACATATATATATATATATATATATACCCTATATATATGTATAAACCTTAAATCCTATATATATGTACATATATATAAGGTGGCTATTATATATATATAATAGCTACATATATACACATATATAATAGTTGCTATTATATGTATATATTATATATATGTGTGTGTGTGTCTGTGTGAAAATATGTGAATCTTTACCCTATATATAAAAACTACAGGAGAAAATATCTATGGAAATATCTCTATAAAAGAAAGGTAATGGTAAAGGAAAATGTATGCTTTAATCACTAAGACTTTCAAAAATATAAACACTTTTTTATCTCTTCATAATACGAACTTGCTCATTGGGGTGCTAATTCCAGCACTCCCAACAGGAATATTTTTATGTTTCAGGTATCAAAGTGAGGATCTTTCAAGGGTTACTGAGGAGTGAAAGAGTACTGTAAAACCACCACTCACACCTTGTAATTTGGAAATATATATATATATATATATAGCCATTCGATTTTACAACCCAAAATCTAGTTTGTAACTCCAACAACTAATCTAAATCTAAAAACTCAATTATAAGTATACTTCAGTCTTAATTCTTAAGTAAACTTGTTATATAAGTAAAAACATATATCTTCATTTTTCACAACCGACCACACAAGCCCCTCAAGAATCTCTCTCTCTTTCTCTCTAAAAAAATGGACCTTTCAGTTCTTACAACTAACCACATGATGCCACTCAAGCTGGTTTTAAACATGGCGAAGGAGAAGAAAAAGTTTAAGGTAATTCATCTCTTTATCTTCTGTGTCTATCACATTGTCATCCCCTTTATTATCTAAACTTACACTCTTGTCAACAAACACCATATAGTACCACAATAAAATGACCAAGAGAATTATTCTGCCCCACATTTTAATACCCACAAACTGATCCTGTATTATCTCCCTCACCACTCAAGTGTAAATTCTCTCTCACGTAAAATAGTTGCCGGCCGAATTAAAATATATATAATACCCAACTTATATACATATATATATATATATGTGAATATATGTAAATCTTTACCCTATATATATATATATGTAAATTTTTATGGAATAGACCATTTTGCCATGCATTTCATTCACTCTCTTAAAAAATATTGAGGGGTAGGTATCCAATTTAAAATGGTTAATATCATTTTGAATGGATCATTTTATTATTGATTTCTATTCATTTTTTAAAATAAATATTATAAATTGAACTCTGATATAATATCGAAATTTTATGACAAAATTGATATAATTAAAATTATAGAAATTAAATTGATATATGAAATAAATTACAAGTATCACTGAATAATTTGCTCACTCTAAACCATTTTTATCTCTTGAACGAAAAACAAGAAAAAGAGGCTAGGAAACAATCTCTCACATCGGAGGTAATTATAATAATTTTTTTTAAATGGGTTTATGCAAGAATTTCTTTCCTATCATCTAGTTAAGGGTAAGATTCGTTTGACAATGTAACCATTCTTACAGAGCAATTATTTATTTCTCTTGCTTGTGCAATTCTGTGGATTGGACTTTTTATATATATTGATCAATTGTGAAGGAACTCAATTCACTGATTATTTATTATAGACATTGATAGTAACCACTTTGCTTTAATGCTGTGTTTGAATTTGAGACTTCTAGTGGGAGGAAAAAGGAAATTGAAATTATTTGTATGACCAAACAATCAAATGAATCTTATGAAAAATTTCTGTTCATTTCCATCTTATTTTCTTAGTTCAACCGAACAAAACTAAATAATTTATTTCCATCTCTTTGTTTGGTTGAATTTTTTAGAATTTACATAAAAATAATAAGTTTTTTTTTTATAAAAGAATAATTATTTTTTCACCTAATTAGTTAAAAAGATTTTAAAAAATATGAAAACTCGACCAAACAGAATCATCACGACGCGAACTTGCCCCTCAAAGTTTAGGTCATGACCGACCTGTACTTAGGCCTCAAAACAAAGTTTCAAAATAATCAGCTCATAATGGGGCCTAAAGTGGAAGCAAAATCACATAACAGAACGTCCATTGAGCAATGCTTATATTCTAGGATTCTAAAACATCATGTCGAATATAGTAAGTCCACATACATAGGCCATATACACATAAGTCCAAGTCATGTCGTCATATACAAAGAGTTAACAATTCAAAATTATCTATCAATAAAGTGTAGCCACCAAAGGTTAAACAAAAAGGTGGCATTAATGGACCTCTCAAAAAGACAAAAAGACTCCAACGTTGAAGGCTTAACAAGACGGGTTCGTCAAAACTTTCCTGACGCTGACCTAGGGCTAACTGCCAAGTTGACCACCTACAAAACATATATAAATACGGAGTGAGCAAGGCTCAGTGAGTAATAATGATGTAGAGAGGCTTGCATGAAGGCATATAAATGAGCATGTGTCTTGAAGAATATTTACATACACATGTACGTTTTATTCACAAGCACATTCTATAACGGCCTCAGGCCCACATAAGACAGAACGACCTTGGGTCCAACAGCATATACAATGGCCTTGGGCCCAATATCACAACAGAACAGCCTTAGGCCCAACATAATAGCAAAACGGCCTCAGGCCCAATACAATAGCAGAACGGTCTCAAGCCCAATATAGTAACAGAACGGCGTTAGGCCCATTTCATATGTCATTGCTGTCAAATGCTCAACCATTTTCATCAAAGCACAAGTTGTATAAAACATATTATTCATGATTGAAAATATATAAATTGCAACATTCACCATATCATTACACTACTAGTACTCACAGTGATCCGGTTGTGCAATGGTCCCCTCCGGCGAGTGACCTACATAGCACACACATAAATTGATAAGCACTGCATTCTTTTCTTAGCTTCTTGTTTTTCATCGTTCTTCCATTTCGTTCACTTTTTATTTATTTTTTAAACACTTTGGAGGGCTTAAACATACACATTCATATATTCAGAGGGTCAAAAAGATGTAAAAAAAGATGCAGATTTTCTCTTAGCTTCTCGCACATGCGGAAGACCCCCACTGCACGTGTGGCTTGCTCATGTTTTTATTTCAGAATGTCTAAGTTGCTTCCCTTGTTTTCTGTACGTGCGGTTGTGCATCCCACACGGGCGGCCATGAGCCCTACACATGCGGTCTTGGCCCCTATTTGTGCAATCTGAAAATTTGTAGCGATCCCGATTTTGACCCGATCAACTTACAAGGGTCGAGCTGCCTGGACAGCTCACCGAAAGAAAAAATGCAAAATGCATTCGAAATTGCTTACGGGAAAGTGTATTTCATGCTTGAGCGGACCATGTTATATCAGTCTGTAAGGGGAGATTTCAGATCACTTTTTTAGTTCTCTCTCTCTCTAAAACTCTCCAAAATTTCCAGATCTAGAGCTTCTCTCTCTAGAAGTCATCTTCTCTCTTTGATTCCTTCAAATCCGTTGGGAGTTAGACCGAAGTTCTTCATCAATGTTGTGTAACTTCTCGAGGGCTTCGTTGTGTGTGGTGGAGATTGAGTTTCGACATCGTAAATTTTGGGATTTCATCTCATTTCTTCTTCAAAACTTGAGGTAGGGATTTTCTTAGAGTTATATATATATATATATATATTTGCAAGATCTATATGATTTTCGAAATCATCTTTCGATAGCTTTAAAAACTGATCGTTGATTCAAGAAGTTGAGTGATTTTAAAAGTGGGTTTATCTCTTGTTCTTTTAAAATGATCTTATAGGTTTTGATCTTCGTTGATTGAAGAAAAGATGATTTTGGAAAGTTTTCCTTCAAAAGATTTGAGTTGTATAGTTTTGGTGAGAAAACCTAGAATTTGGGGATATCTTTTAGAGACTAAAAATCCATGAATGATATTGTTATATTTATTTTATGTGTCAAAATAAATGGATGTTTGAAAATTTTCTTATTTATATTAATATAAATGATGAATTTCAGGGAATATGAGAATTGTTGTTCATTTTAGAAATTATTGTTCAAAACGTTGAAATAGTCTTGAAATGACTAATTGTTGAGGATACTTGAGAAGAGGGAATTGTGTTATTCCTTGGATGATGAATTGGAATAACAGTATTTATATTCATCTGGTGTTATTGGCATATCAATTTATTTGATTACATTAAACTTTGAAAGTTGATTTGAAAACTTGCATTGAGAAAAGAATGTTGAGAAACAAGTTTTCATGGAATGGTTTTGGGATAAATACGTTGGTAAGTCTTGATAGGTGGTGTAGATGATATTGAATAAGTTGGCTTGAGAGTTCGGAGTGAAAGACCGAAAACCCACGCAGATAGGTGTCGAGCCTTCCGATTAATACTGGTAAAAATGAGAAATTGGTAGTACTTGTATAGTCTACTTGCAGACATCGACCTAGGAATTACCAGAGTCGTATTTACCACCCTTGAATAAATTGTTAAGTTTTGAACAATTAAAATTGCATGACATCATTGAGCATGATGGTTTCAAAAGATGAAAATGTGATTTATCTTCAAAAAGGGCATAGCATGGCATGTGCATTCCATCTCTTGAGACTTGTATAAAATATATATACTTTGTTAAGGATTTCCTACTGGGCTTTATGCTCACCCTACGGGATTTTTGTGCAGGAAAAGTTGTGGTGATGTCACCTAACTAAAGGCAAGGAAATGTGTGTTGAGAGTACGAGACTCTCATTTTGCTGTGACTCTGTGTGTAAGCCAAGGGTTATATGTGTATGGGTTTGAATAACCATGTTATGTAACCAGGCTCAAGCCTTGGAAACTTATAAACTCTTGGGGGTATTTATTTCTTTATTTACTTGTTGTTAGATTAATGTATTGTTGCATAAAGAACTATTGTATCATGTAATGTAAGTTTGGAGATTTATATTCGATTTTTCTTGAAAGAGCCATGATTGTTGTATTTTCATTTGGGCAAAAAAATTGGGGCGTTTCAAAATCCATCAAAGGCAAGCTTTCCAACCTCATTTCTAAGGCTCAATTCAAGAAAATTCACTTCAAAAACATGATATAGGAACATAGGAAGCATGAAACACAAGCTCAATGAGATTAAACTTCTTTCAAATTCCAAATAGAAACTCTAACTTCTATATTTTCTTCATTTTCTTTATCTTTTCATGGTATATACAAACATATATACATACATAAGTTCAAGGCATGCAAAGAGGATCAAAACATGCAAAGACGATGATCAAGAAACAATTCCTCACAACCCAACTCAAATCAAACTAAAAATAAAGGAATCAACTCTTTAATCAAACAAATGTAAGGAATCTATAGCGACCCCGGTCTTTTTCCTTTTGGTTGTTGTATCCGGACTTAGGTTCCCTGGTTTCTCTCAATGTATAATTGTGGTTGTCATCCTTTATTTTCTCTTTTGGGTTGTCGGATGTGTTGGGCAGGTTTGTTTTAGATTGGTTGGGTTTGGAAACCAGGTGTTACTGTCCAGAATTTGGATTGGTCGCTCGAGCGAGAGTTTGGTCGCTCGAGCGAGGGTTGAGTTTTGTGTCTGGTGGCTCGAGCCAGGGTTTCTTCGCTCGAGCGAGCGTTTGCGTCTAGTTTAGACCTGAGAGCAGTGTTTCTTAGCTCGAGCGAGCGTTTCTTCGCTCGAGCGAGGCTTTCCTGTGTCTGGTCGCTCGAGCGACCAAGTCTTCGCTCGAGCGAGCCTGTCCAGTTTAAATAGGCAGCAGCGGGTTTTTGATCAGTTTTTCATCCTCTTCTAGTTTCCAAACCCTAGGTCCGACTTCTCTCTCTCTAAACTCATCTTCTCTCTAGGTTTTCATCTACTTCTAGTGTGAATCCATCTTAAGTTCTTTGTAAGAAAGATAGAGGGCGGCTTAGGCTTCGTTCTAATCTGAAAAATAGTGGATTTGGAGCACTTGGATTTTGGGTCATCTTCTCCATTTGTGTTCTTCGTTCGAGGTAGGGATTCTCCTTGTTTTCTTTCAATACTTCGACTATAGATAGACATGTGGTAGTTTTTGTATGCATAAAAATTGTATCATGTTGGATTTGTGAAAATCATGGGACTGAACCTTGGGTTGGTTGTTGAATTTGGGTTTATCATCATTAGTTGTGGTTTGGGCTAATTGGAGTGTTAATTAGCATGTGGTTGTGAAAGGAGAGGAAACCCTAATTTCTTTTATTTGATTTAATAAATTAATTGAGGGGTTTTGATCTTTGGGCAAATACTTAGGTATTTTGAGTCTTAATTGTGGTTATTGTTGTTTGTTGATGTTAATTAGGCCTTTTTGGTCAATATTGAGAAAGATGAAGGAAAGACTCTAATTTATTGTTTATGACTTAATGTGCATAATTAGTTTGAAATGGCTTTGAAAAGAATGTAGTGAATTTAAATGAAGTATGGCTTTTGTCCATGGGAATGATTTTTGTGAAAACAAAGGAAGTGGAATTCATTTTGTGAAATGGGAAAGGTATTTTGAAACAAGTATAAGAAAATTGGAATGTTGTATCTTGAGTATTGAACACGCTTGTGTGGGGTATAGCTTTAACTACCATGTTCATGTTGTTGCTGAGTTTTGTAATCTCTTGTTAGTTGGGTCTGTTAATTGATGTATAATATGCATGCATCTGGATATTTTGGTCATCGGTGGAGGATGATAAGGTTGTGTTGAATTGTTGTGTATGTATTACACCATTGTTGATTGAACATCATATGTAATGAAATGCTGAATTACATTATATTTGTATACTGGTTTGGGAGAAGAGAGGGGTTGTACTCCAGTGTGTGTGAGAAGATAGGGGATGGACTCCACACACCTATGTGTTCATATATATATATACTTTGCGCTTATAATCAGAGGTATCATACCCTTCCAGCTAGCGCCTGGAGAACTGACGCGCTGATAATCTAAGGTACCATACCCTTCCAGCTAGCGCCTGGTAAACTGGTAGATTGTTGTGATAAGTGTATCTTTGGCTTACTACGCATATAGCTAGTAGAGCAGAGTTGTTTTGTAATTGTTTCAGTGTATCTGGAAACATTGTGGATTGTATTGGTTATAGTGTTGGAGGGACGAGTTGCCTCATTGATTTATTTTATGCATGTAGTTGAGTTGTTATGTTTTTTTTTATATAGAGGTGTGCATGGATAACTATGATAGAATTGGGATTGAACTGAAATGTTTTTTTTATCTTTTGGAAGTGTAAAGAAAATCAAACATTTTAGAAATATGTTTTGAAAAGGCACATCTGTTGTATGTGTGGCAAATGGGAGAGAGTAATGGGCTTAGTGAATCTATTTTCCTAAGTAGTTGTTAATGTTATAAAAGATTGGGAACGGGGGTTAATGAAAGGAAAAAGGAAAGATGAATCGCTTATAGCGTTGAATTAAATAGTTGTTTTCGAGAAAAGTTCATATATATATATATTTTGTATAAACTGTCACATTATTATTCTAGTATGAGAATGAGTGTTCATGATCATAGCTATCTGTAATGTTGTTATTGTTGAGGATCATGTTGAGATCCCTACTGGACTATATATTCATCCCACGTTGTTGAATCTTTTTCAGGTATTTAGCAGGAGGTGCTACAAGATTTGGATCTTTTTATTTGTTGGCCACGGGGCCTCTTTGTTGTTGGCAGAATGCCATATGTGTAAAAGGGTTACACCCTTCATTTGATTATTTAATGTTGTAAGCCTGAGGGCAATTCATTTAAGGATGCTCATGTTGTATTTAGTTTTCATTTGAATGAGAGAGTTGTTGTTCATTACTTCCAATTGAACATTTGAGTTTATTTCCGCATGTTATCTCTAAAATTGAATTAAGTTAAGGAACTTGGTAATGACGTCGACTAATAAAAAGTGGGGCGTGACAGAATCTATGTTAATTTCATGAGAAGTACTCAATCAAACTCATGAGCCATAAACCCTAACTTATATACATGGAAGGAACTTCATCTTAAGGCTTGATTTGAACTAACTAAATAAAGATTTAGAGTAGTTGAGTTGGTTTACACTTACCTTGAGTTAAATCTTTAATTTCCCCCTTTGATTCCCCATCATCAAGCTCCTTCAAGCTCCTAAATTGAGTTCTCCTCTTCTTCTCTCTTTTCTCTTCTTTCTTTCTCTAGAAGTTCTCCTAGAGATATTTTATTTGTCTTTTTGAGTCTAAGTTTCAACTAAGGCTTAAGTATATATCTCTTTTCTAGCTTTATTTGAGTCTAAAGTGAGCTTAATTAAGGAATTAGCCAACTAATTCATTACGAATCAATTTTTTATAAAACTTCATATTATAGGCTAATAGTCATGCTAATCATAGTTATAAAGTTAATTTCCGATTATTGCGCCTCTAAAGCTTCCAATTTTCAATCCAAAGGTTGTAAATTCAACAGATTTTCTTATAATCGACAGATACAATTCCATAAACATGTAATTCACACATTTAAACATATAATTCACATCAATCACATAAACACACATATAATGAGGAAATTAAAGCATATGAGAGGGTCGGGTTATTACAAGAATTCTAATTCTCTCTCTCTCTCTCTCTCTCTCTCTCAAATTCTCAGACTATTTGTTCCTTTTTCACTTTTGAGTCCATCATCTCCAGTGAGCATTTGTTTTGGCCTTTTGCTCAATTCAACATAGCCCTAATGTTATGCCCATTGATTGTTTCAATATCACTTTGTACCATTTTTTTGTTACTATTATATATTTTGATAATAGTGGTTTAATTTTGACATAGAATCATGGTTTTAAATTAAAATTGAACTATCACCATAGGTTTTGTTTGGTACGAGAGATTCTGTTTGGTTCAATTTCATCACGTACATAGTTTTGATTAGTTCTCAGTAAAAAAATTAATTACAAATATAAAAGATATCAAAGTGCTTGAAATATGAGAATTAACTTCAAATTTTATCTTCTATTTTGATTGCCAACAACTTGAAACATGAGCAATAACTATAAACTTTCAATGGTTATGTTGGTTAATTTAGAAATTTAAGTAGTTAGTAGTATTAACCACAGTTGGAAATGATGACATAGCACATACATAATCACATATAAGCCCATTAGATAATTCTGTCATATTTCTATTCCAATATTTTTAATTTTGCTCAAACTCCTAGATGTCTCGAGAATTTAAAAAATAGTAATTTTTTCTATTTACAAAAAATACATAAAAAATCTTTGGCCATTTATTACAAATTTTGAATTTTGAATTTAAATTTTTTTTTTTTTTTTTTTGGAATTTTAAAAAAGTTCAAACAGTAAAACCTTTTCAACAACACTACCATCTCCTTCCAATGGCCAAAATTTCAAATTAATGGTCAAGATTTACTTAAAGTATGGATCCATATTAGAAATTTAAAATATAAACCACTGATCTACTTACTTAAGAATTAAGTCTGAAGTATATAATTATAATTGAGTTTTCAGATTTAGAGTAGTTGTTGGAGCTACAAACTAGATTCTGGCCTGTAAAATCGAATGACTGTCTATATTCCTAGATTGCAAGGTGTGAGGGGTGGGTTTACAATACTCTTTCACTCCACACAAGCCCTTGAAAGATCCTCGCTTTGATACCTGAAACAGGAAAATATTCAAGTCAGGGGTGCTGAAAATAGCACTTCAATGAGCAAGTTAGTATTCTGAAAAGAGAAAGAAGTGTTTATAATTTTTGAAGTCTTAGTGATTAAAGCATACCTTTCCTTTACCATTACTTTCATTTTATAGAGATATTTCCAAAGATATTTTCTCCTGTAGTTTTTATATAAAGGGTTTAAAATTTATAAATATATTCACACACACACACACACACATATATATATATACACGTGTATATACATATATATAGGGTTTAGGATTTATATATATATATAATATGTATATTTAAAGTGGCTATTATGTGCCTGTTTGGCAGAACTTAAAAGCAGCTTATTTCAGCTTTCAGCTTAATTTAAACTATTTTGATGTGTTTGGTTTAGCTTATAGCTTATAACTTATAGCTTTTTGGAAGTCAGAAATCAGCTTATTCTTTGAGTGAGGCAGGAGATGCTTAATTTATAAATCAAAAATCAGCTTATGTTTATAGTTATAAGCTATAAGCTGTTTAGGCATAAGCTATAAGCACTTTCCCACAGCTCTACCAAACCGGGCCTATATATATGTGTATAATATATAAATATATATAATAGTCACCTTATATATATATATATATATATATATTTAGTTTGGTCAACAATACGTGAGAGAGAATCTACTGAGGATCTGTACTTGAGAGGTGAGGGAGATAATACGAGATCAATTTGTGGGTATTAAAATGTGGGGTAGAATAATTTCTCTTGGTCATTTTGTTGTGGTATTGGATGGTGTTTGTTGACAAGAGTGTAAGTTTAGATAATAAAGGAGATGACAAAGTGATAGACACAGAAGATAGAGAGAGAAATTACCTTACTTTTTCTTCTCATTCGCCACGTTTAGAACCAGCTTGAGTGGCTTCGTGTGGTTAGTTATAAGAGTTGAAAAACCCCTTTATCTAAGAGAGAGAGAGAGAGAGAGATTCTTCAGGGGCTTGTGTGATGAGTTGTGAAAAATGAATATAGATATTTTTACTTATAGAAAGAGTTTTCTTAAGAATTAAGACTAAAGTATACTTATAATTGAGTTTTCAAATTTAGAGTAGTTTTTGGAGCTACAAACTAGATTTTGGGCTGTAAAATCGAATGGCTATCTATATTCCCAGATTGCAAGGTATGAGGGGTGGTTTTACAATACTCTTTCACTCCACACAAGCCCTTGAAAGATCCTCGATTTTGATACCTAAAACAGGAAAATCTTCCCGTCGAGGGTACTGGAATTAGCACTCCAATGAGAAAGTATTCTGAAGAGAGGAAGAAGTGTTTAAATTTTTTAAAATCTTAGTGATTAAATCATACGTTTTCCTTTACCATTACCTTTCATTTATGGATATATTTCCATAGATATTTTCACCTGCAGTTTTTATATACAGGGTATAGATTTACATATATTCACACAAACACACACACATATATAATATACATATAATAGCAACCTTATATATATATATATAAAGTGGCTATTATATATGTGTATATATATGGCTATTATATATATATACATAATAGCCACCTTATATATATAATTTTAGTTTGGCCGGCGACTGTTTTACGTCAGAGAGAATCTGCACTACAAACCTAGCACTATGGAGGATTTGCACTTGAAAGGTGAGGAAGATAATACGAGAGCAGTTTGTGGGTATTAAAAGGTGTGGCAAAATAATTTCTCTTGGTCATTTTATATATATGGAACAAGATTTGAAGGCAACTGACATAAGAGTAGACCTAGTTACATAATTGCTTGACAAACAATCAACCAAACCAAACTAGAGATGTTTTGTTCAGGTTGACCGACATCGTGACTTCAAGGCTTGGCTTAACTATATTGAGCTCTTTAGCTATCTTGTGTCCATTCAGATGAGGCATGACTGGATCAATTTCTTGACATGAGATTGAGCTAAGCTTCACAACATCGATCACTTGTTCGACTAATTCAGATAACTTCTCTTCTCCATGGCTATCACCTTGTTTGGTATTTGATTAGAAGAAAACTTTTGATCTTTCGCAACAACTTTCTTTGGGTTCTTATATATCACATAAAGAACCATTTGAATAATTCCAAAAATAAACCCCAAGATATTCAGAATCTATTATAAAAAGTATATAAAAAAAAAGGTGAATTATTATTAGTATAGCTTCATGGGAATGTAAAAAATGATAAGAGCTTTAAGTTTTGTAAACAACCTTACAGCAATATTGAAGTCTTTTATTAGAAGGCCATAGAAGAACCACATGAACGCATTAAGCGTGAGCGAAAGTGATAAGGAAAATGGCATGAACTCTATGCTCGTTGTTCGTATCACATGTTTCTGAAGAACAAGAACAAAAAATAATAATTAATACAATAACATACAATATATAAATAAAATGAAACCATAATGAATTAGTGCATATATATATATATATATATATTTACCAATATGCAAAGAGGAGTGGCGAAAACACTTATAGAGAACACTAGGCAAATCCAACCAACAATGTGAAAGCGGGTTGAGCTTTTTTTTGATAAGAAATTGAGTTAAGAAATTGAGTCATTTGCCTTCAACCTTAGTTTTGGCTTTAATGGAGTTTTGGGTGGTGTATCAGTGAAAAATAGTTAACCAAATGGGGAGGAAAGTTGAAGATGAGGTGTGGGTGAAGAAAATTGTGTAACCTTTAATAATGATGAGGAAGGGCCATATTTATAGAGTTTTAAGGGAAAGAAAATATTTGAGATATTTGCAGAGGCAGCCCAAAGGCAAAATATCTAAGATATTTGTGTAAAATCTAGAGAAAATGCCAAATTTCCAGAAACTGGTCTGTTTCTTGGACAAATCATCCGGCCAGACACAAAATCATTTGGCCAGACAGTTTTTTAGAAGGGGAAAATAAGGTTTTTTTTTTTTAAATTATCATTTCTTCCACTCATTTCCACTTTGTCCTTGCTCAATTTACTAAGAAAATATAATACTTGAATTTTGAAAATGCGAACCTCAGAACTTTGTAGATATTTTTGGATCCACTCTGAAAAACAAAAAAAAAACATTTTGAAAAATATTTAAAAAAGGATCTAAAATAGTTTGGCCAAAACAAGTGTAAGGTTGGGATTAAAGCTTGAACCTGGCTCTCCTGCTGAGGAATTCCTAAGACAGCACATTTCAACTTTCATCATCAGATGTTTGGAAAAGAGCGCTCAAATCTTAAGGAGGGTCAAAATGGGGTGTCTACAACTTCACCTCTTAAAGAGGATGAGTTCTTATGTTCACAACCTCTAAGATCCCTCAAGAACTTTTAAATATGTTCTTCAATGTACAAAAGTCCTTTGTCCAGAGCTCAGGATCAAGCTTTGATGGAGAACTTAGTGTTAAAGTTGAAGGTGGTAAGTGGGAGACAAGGGAAGAAGGGGAAGGAGGGAGGAAGGGAGGGAGGGAGAGAGAGAGAGAGAGAGAGAGAGAGAGAGCTCTTAAGCCTTACTATGCCTTGGGCAAGTTTTTTCAACCCGTTGAAATGAGCTGGCGAGCTCTATGTATAGAGCTTAGGTCATAAAAATAAAAAATAAAATCCATGAACATAGAACCAGAAGTGGTTTTTGATGTAAACTTTCATTGCCTAATAACAAGGAGTTTCTGAAAAAAAAATCTTGTAAAGGTTTTCCACCTGTCAATCATATGTAGGCAACAATGTTGATTCCAACAATCCATGCAATTACCCACCCTAACACATAAAAAACTAGTATATGGAAACAAGAAACAGGCACTTCTTTATATTCTTGTTACATAGTCTAGAAGAAGAGCAACAACTCTTGAGATTTTGTTTTAATTTTCTAAAGAGCAGCTCCATAGTACGTAAAAAAGTTGAAGAATAAATCTTGCTATTTGAAGTAATCACTAGATTATTCATTGTCACACCTCATACAGTTTTACAAATTGGAAATGATTTAAGAAACTTCCCACGAAATTACAGACATCTTTTGGTTTCGTCAACTGCTCTATGCAAACAACAAAGTTCAAACTATCAATATGAAAACTCTACCTTGTGTCATTTAGCCATATGAGGGGATACTTCATATATAGGGAAGAAAACAACCAGTATAGTAGTAACTTCATACATCCAAGCAAACAAGTGTGTGTGTGTGTGTGTGTGTGTGTGTGTGTGTGTAAGTCAACTGATTTAACCAAATAACAAGCTACAAATCAACCACTCGACCCTAAATTTTGGAGGAAGGGTATTTATGGAGTATTCTTCTTCTATTTGCATGTTCTGAGAATAGCTTAGTTATAATAATAGTTGTTTTTGTAAAAAAATGATTCAAGTATATCAATTTTTATCAATTGAAGATAACCAAACCACCAAAAAAAGGTTCTCCTTGAGTCTTGATTTCAAGTTCACAGTAATTCTGATGGGGATACTGATTTAGTGCACTAATACCTACAAAATTGATAGTTTAGGCTGATTTCAAGTTTCAGGTTCTCCTTTCAATACCTATAGCTAAAGTCAGTAGCTCATAATAGTTGTATTCTACCTTTTCAATTATGCTTCTTAGTTCAATTGATACACATTTAAAATTGCATACGTGAAGATTTTAATACTCATAGTGTGAACAATTTGCTTACTTTGGTAGCTTTTTTTACAAGAGTGTTGGATAGGTTATATCTGGACTCCTCTTCTGAATACCTCCATGGGCAAAAGAAATAGAGCAATGAGATATATTCATCATTAGTAGGTTGCAAGATTTAAAAAAGTTGGTATTCAACCTTCAAAAAGATTCAAATAGAGCAACATAATAGTTCGGTTCCCAACATCGCATATATACTCGATCATATCAACCACTTCCCAATGAAAACCTACAAAAACAAAGAAATCTTTAATAGCTAGTTTTTTCCTTCTTATTTTGAACTTTTGTAGAAAAAACAAAATATCCTATTATGAACACATTCCAAATTTAATTTAGAGGGTATTGAATTCACCATACCCAAAGCCAATATTTGTGGTAGAGAAATCATGGAAAAGAATAGTCATAATTGAAGGTGCATATTTCAGAGCAATTAGGCCAAGAAGGTTCATCCATGCTATGAGAAATTAGAGAAACATGGTACCTCTAATGTGATTAGTAAGAGGAACAATCTTTGGGAGGAGATCTAATAAATAGGCTTCTAAGAGAGCCACATTTACGATAAAACAAAAATTACTTTTACATAATCAATATTTTCCCATACACAGAAGTGAAACTTAGCACAAGATCTTAAATCAAAGTAAAAAACGCAGCCAAAGAATGCAAAATGGCTTTCAATATAAATCAAATGTAAGGTGAAAAAAAATTGTCAATTGATCTCACTGAAAAAAATTAATAACAAATATAAAATCCTAAGGCAGCAAACAAAACCAACAGTGTCAAAATGATCAACAAAAAATAAATAAATAGAAACAATATTCATATCAGCAATGAAAGATCAAGTGTTCATAAAATCCATAGTGAAGAGAAACACCCATTCTAATTTAAATTTAAAAACCTTTAAAACAATGACACACAATAGCTCGATTGGTAAGCAAGACAAAGCTTTCATACCTTTCTTTCAAGTCTCACCAATCAACACTTGTTCTTTGAATAAAAAGTTGAGTTGAGAAATTTGGATCCAGACTCCTGGTTAGGAAAAAAATGAAACACAAAATCCATAAAATCTATAGCCAAATTGAATCTCAATCATCATTAATTGAACCACATAAAGTCCACAAAAATAAAACAATTTAATTTAACTAGAAAAAATGACATGAATTCAATCATTTGTATAATACACATACACACACACATATAGACACACACACATATATGTATGTGTGTGTGTGTGTGTGTGTGTGTGTGTGTGTGTGTGTGTATAAACACATATATACTAATTTATAGATACACACACGCACACACATATATATAATAGAGAAGAAGAAGTTAACTTAAGATGTGAAGAAAGAAAAAGTCAAACCCTTTACCAAGGATAGATTGTGGGAGAATCAGAGTTGTTCATCATCGAGGCATAAATGTTTAAAAAGAAAAACCTAAAAATCTCTACACTACCAAAACATCCATAACACAAATGTTTCAAAACCCCAAAATCGAAATCATAAGCATAAGTGTCAGTCAATCAAACAAACTAACCAAATACAGACAAATTGAATATAGATCCAAGAAATTTCAGAATAAAAAATAAATAAAAACAATTGAGATCAAATGCAAATCAAAATGTATATTGTGTAGCCATCAAAATTCCTTATCTCGAATCATTACGAAATGAATTAGGGCTTCGAATCATCAAATACTTGAATTCAAATGCAAAAATGAAGAGAAATTGAACATGTTTACGCAAGGAAAGAGAGATTCAATCATCAAACAAGCACAACAAAGCCAGAGAGAGAAGATTAGAATCTTTAGTAGAAATGAATTAGTTTTTTGAATCATCAGGTACTTGAATTCAAATGCAAAGACTAATAATCGAGTATGTTTAAGCAATGAGATAGAGATTCAAGCTTCGAACAAGAATAACAAAGCTAGAGAGAAAGAGATATATAACATAATTATTTGAAATCAGAACCCTGTGTTGAATCTGAGGCCTCTATGTTGAATCTGTTGATTGGAACCCTTGGAACGAAAGAGTAGGGTTGAGATTGTGTGTGTGTGTGTGTGTGTGTGTGTGAGAGAGAGAGAGAGAGAGAGAGAGATTAAGAGATCGAGAGAAAGAGAGAGAAGAGATTCATACTGGTGTTCTTCAGACCCCGATGGGTGAGCGAGAGGAAGAGAGCGATGTTGACAGTTTGAAGAAAATAGGAGAAATAAATAGGGGCAAATATAAAGCTCACTGATAAATTTGACCTTTTACCACCACTTATTACTTGCGTCTCACAATACTGTTGCAAATATATTTTTGGCCACGGTTAAACAGACAGTCGTAAAAACAATAGACACAAAAAGCCAATTTTCTAGTAGTGTATATAGGGTAAATATTTACATATATTCACACGCACACATATGTATATGTAAAGTGACCATTATATATGTATATAGATAGGGTTTAATGTTTATACATATATATATAATAGTCACCATACATATATATGGTGACTATTATATATATATGTGTATATTTACATATATATAGGGTTTAGGGTTTATATACACATATATATGTATATAAGGTGGAAATTATATATATATATATTTAATAGCCACCTTATATATATATATATATACATTTTTAGTTCAGTCGACGACTGTTTTACGTAAGAGAAAATCTACACTACAAACGTAGCTTTATAGAGGATCTCCACTTGAGAGGTGAGGGAGATAAAACGGGATCAATTTGTGGGTATTAAAATGTGGGGCAGAATAATTTCTCTTGGTCATTTTATTGTGGCATTGGATGGTGTTTGTTGACAAGAGTGTAAATTTAGATAATAAAGGAGATGACAATGTGATAAACACCTAAGATAGAGAGCGAAATTACCTTAAACTTTTTCTTCTCCTTCGCCATGTTTAGAACCAGCTTGAGTGGCTTCGTGTGATTAGTTGTAAGAACTGAAAGATCCCTTTTTTCTGAGAGAGAGAGAGAGATATGGAGAGAGAAAGAGAGAGAGAGAGAGAGAGAGAGAGATTCTTGAGGGGTTTGTGTGATTAGTTGTGAAAAATGAAGATATATTGTTTTTACTTATAGAACGAGTTTACTAAAGAATTAATACTGAAGTTGTAACACCCCGAAAATAATAACCATAATTCATCCCACGATATTAATTAAATAACAATATGTGCCAAAATAATTATCTTCTATTCATATGATGTCATAGTGCCAATCTTGAATCTATAGTATGTGCCATAAGTAAGCAATACGAAATAAAAGTTAAACCAATAAAGTAATATCCTATTGGCTACAACTTTCCAAGACGATGCTTGGTTACAACAAAAGTGAGTTTGAAACTCAATACAAATAAAAGCCCTAGGCTTGTACAAAATAATTACAATAATAACAAAAAAAAGATCTTGGCTTCAACCAGAAGGCGCGGGTTTCTAGACTTTCACCAAGGACACACAAGCCAACAATAATACTACAACCACATCCTTTACCCAGATTCACCAAGGTATTCACCCATTTTTTCTCAAAACAATATACATTTTCAATGTGTCAAGTATGCAACAATGCTCAATACAAATGAATGAGAAATTGGTTTCAATTCTCTTAATTCTCATGCAATTTCTACAACCATCATGGCTACACCAATAGCACAAAATAGATATCTCTAAACAGATAGATAATTTCCAATAAAGATAACTTTCAAAAATTCCAAGATGGGAGTGATAATGCATATCCAACTCTACCATCATCATTATCATTATTCCAATTTCATAAGACCCAACATTATCATCATTCCAATTTCATAAAACCCAACATCATTTCCATTTCCTCTGTACCAAATCAAGTATTCACATTTTAAGATAAAAATACCATTTCCTTTATAAATCAATTCCACGGATAAAAATCCACCATTTTATCACAACTCAACCACATTTACAAGTCCACAACCATTTCCTAGAAATCATTTTGAAAACCCATATTTTCATTTCAAAACCAAAACCCTAGGTTTATCCACAAATCCCTAAATCACAATATTGTTTAGAAAAACAAATAACCAAGTTAAAAACCATACAAAAGTGTGGAGAAATCCCTACCTTAAAGCTAGAAGACGAGGGAGAGAGTGGAGAAACCTCGACGAAGCCGAAAACCAACTTTGTTCCAATTAGAATAAAGCTGTAGGTGAGCTCTACCTTTTTATCAAAGGGACTAGGGTGTAGAGATCAATGGATGATGGTGTATTTGAGGTTTAAAGATGGTTTCTAGAGAGAGAGGAAGGAAATCTGAGATTTTAGTTTGTTTAGAGAGAGAGAGATGAGAAAATGACTCAAAAAGTGATTTTTCAGAATTGAT
This sequence comes from Camellia sinensis, assembly GCF_004153795.1. NCBI lineage: Eukaryota > Viridiplantae > Streptophyta > Magnoliopsida > Ericales > Theaceae > Camellia > Camellia sinensis. Next base: position 1,495,444 of record NW_021025372.1, on the reverse strand, counting down.
ATACGCGCAGACCAGTCGAGCGACCGAAACACCGCTCGAGCGACCAAACACAATAAGTGAGACCACACAATAAGTGAGACCGCTCGAGCGAACAAAGTGACCTCTCGAGCGAAGAATACCGCCTCCCAATACTTTTGTAGGCCTGCAAAAGTACTGAGAATTCCAAAACACTGCTTGAGTGCAAGAAATACCGCTCGAGCAAAAAAACACCCTCTAGTATATTTGTAGACCTACAAATATACTGGAAGTCCTCAAAGACTGTTCGAGCGACCAAAGGACCGCTTGAGTAAACTGACCAAAATTTGGGCAATAGTTCTATTGAAAAACAAACCCTCGACCTATTCCAAATGCAATAAAGACATGCAAACTGTAACACCCCAAAATAATTCAACATAAATTACCCACATCAATTAACATTCACTAAGCCATGACAATAAACCTCTTGTCTTTACACAGTTAATAAGAGAATTTTTTTTACAAAAGTTTCACATGTGAATATACATTCAATGATAAAAAGACACCTGATTCTATAACATGTGAAACATATAGTCTCAAAATATAAAAGAAATGCCCTTACGGGCTTACATCTTCCAAGGCAATAGCCCGGTTACACAAAATGGTCTCTCGGACCCATACCAAATTAGCCCTAGGCTTTATAAAAATTACAACAAAAGAAAGAGTGATCTCCTCCTCATCAAAACATATCCACACCCTTAGCTAGGTGGGATCACAACATCTTTACCTGAACCAAATCCCATAGGGGTGAGCACAAGCCCAATAGAGAATTCTAACAAAGTATATACAGTTATGCAAACCCTTCAATGAACATGCAAATGTCAATGCCATGCCATGCACCTTTTAAAGAAAAACCCATTTCATGCTCTTTTTAAAGATTACCATCTTTCAAAAAAAAAACTTGCAATCTCAACACATTTCCAAATTTCCAATTTTTAACCAATAGGGGCAGTAAATATGACACTGGTAATCCCTAGGCTGGTGTCTGCAAATAGATTCTACAAGTACTACCAAACTGTCATTTTTACCGGTATTAACCAAAAGGCTCGACACCTATCCGCGCGATTTTCTAGTCTTTCACCATGGATACTCAGGCCAACTTATCAAAGTCATCTACACCTCCTAACTGGACTTACCAACGTATTTACCCCTTTCACATTTCCGTTAGTTCTCATTACAATACATCCTTCTCAAGTAAACATGATGAGAATGTAATAATGGTAGTAATTCATTTCATGCACATTAATGATAATATATCAATGAGGACATGACGCAATAGTTAATATCTCATAACATCTCTTCATTTTCAAATGTCACCACGATAATGCCAACAATCACAATTCTCCTTTCCTTTCTTCATTGTTCTATCACAAGAAGACCATGTGTCATCAACACATAATTATAACTTTACATTCACAAGTCTCCACAATCTAGTCTCTTTAAGACCACGAGTAGTATTTTTCAAAACATTAATTTCCATGTTTATAATTCTCACAATTTCAAGGTACACAACAAATAGTCATCTCACACCACATATCATCACACCTTTAACCATAGTTTCTAGAACAAGTTCTCCATTTCCATATATCAAAAGCTTTCTATTTTTGCAACCATATAATGGAATCTACACACATTCATCTTTTTATCAAAAGAAAAGAAAGAGTTCCATGAACATTTCTATGTTTCCAAAAATCCCCAAATTCTAGCATTTTCATCAAAAACCAACACTTTCCCCCTTCTTCTTAGTGAAATCATCCCAAATCATCCTTTTTATGTTTAATGAAAAGAAAAACCCCCTAGGATTAACATAGGGTTGAGATTTAAAACCCACATTTAAAACTCTCTACATTTTTGCTCAAAATAGAAATTTGACATGAGAACCACTAGAAGACTCACAAATCAACATTTAGATGGCACAACATGTATATATAACTCAAGAAAACCCTACCTCAAAGTGTTGATGATGAAGAGAAGATGAAACCCTAGCTTCAAGGATGAGAGGGTCTTGGATTTCCACCACACCAAATGAAGCCCTAACTTTGGATCTTCAAGATTAGAAGAAGATGATGATAATCTTGACCCAAAAATTTGCATAATCAAAGAGTCTTAGTGTGTGAGGAAGTTTTCTAGAGAGAAGGGGGAGAAAAATGGGGTTTGGAGTGAGAGAGAGATGTGTAAAATGAGTGATACATTCGGACCAAAAAGATTAAAAAAAAAAATAGAGTTTTGAACTACCAGTCTGCCGCACGTGCGGTGCCCTTCCCCGTATGTACGGAGCGCCCCTTCCCGCACATGCGGCCTTCATCCCCACACATGCAGGGCTCATCCTGCACCTCCTTCCGCATGTTCCTTTTAGACAGTGTGCAACTCCCCCAACTCGCCCATTCCCACATGTGTGGCCTCATCCCCCGCACGTGCGGCCTCCATCCCACACGTGCGGCCTTGGCCTAACAGTCCAGAAATTTTCCCCTTCGCTTCCGGGCACTCCGGACCTGACCCCGCACCTCTCGGAACAAATACTATTCAACATAGACACAACAAGGATAAAGATTTCAATTTCAAGAATTATTCCCGAACGTTTTAAACTCAACGAGAGCAAAGAGGATGAAGTGTAGAGGAAAGAAAAAGAAGGAAAATAAAGACCCAATCGTCACACAAACAACCAAACTCAATCAAGAATAAGATGAATCAGGATATAAACAACCAAATAAAATAATGAACCTGAATCCAAAACAATAAACGGGTCGGGTCGGGTCTAAACTATAATCGTTATAACCTCTCCCCTTTAAGGAATTTTGTCCTCGAGATTTTTAAAATCAACATAATAACCACTGTATTTAAATCAACATAACAATGATCCATCCATCCTTATAACCATAAACCATCCACCGGTTATTCATTCTCATAACAATGATAAACAAAGTTTTCAATATTGAATGTACAATTCTCTTTTTCCAAAACATACGCAATGTTTTATATTTAATCAACATAACAAGATTTTCATTACAAGTTTCAAACATCAACGAAAAGATCTGGATACTTCTCACGAACTTTCACCTTATGTTCCCAAGTCGCCTCCTCAACACCATGGTATCGCCACAACACCTTTACCAATGGAATTGTCTTGCATTGCAAGACTTGGTCTCGTGTATCTAAGATTCTAACCGGTCTCTCCTCATACAACGCATCCTTATCGACCTCTCTCTTAGTCCTATCCAACACATGTGATGGATCCGGCTCATACTTCCAGAGCATACAGATATGAAACATGTCATGAACCTTGGTAAGCTTTGGCGGCAAGGCCAAACGATAAGCTACTTCCCCAACATGCTCTAGGATCTCAAAAGACCCAATAAATCTACGAGACAGCTTCCTGTTCTTCACAAACCTCATTAAACCCTGTCTAGGTGATATCTTCAAGAAGACATAATCTCCTACCTCAAAAGATAATGGTTTCCTCCTACGGTCGGCATAGCTCTTCTGACGACTCTAACCTGAAACCAATCTCTCACCGATAAGTGCAACATTCTTTGTTGTTTGCCGGACTAACTCATGACCTAACATAGGTGCGTCACCCACATCGGCCCAACACACTGGAGATCTACACGATTGGCCATGCCCAGATTTTGGCTTGTTCACTCGAGCAAACTTTCTTGCACTCGAGTAAGCTTTGAGAACTTTTAGTACTTTTGCAAGTCTGTAAAACTAATGGCAATATGGCATTCTTTTCTCGAGCGGTGTTTCTTGTGCTCGAGCGGTCCTTCTTATGCTCGAGCGGTCTTTTGGAACTCTCAGTACTTTTACAGGTCCGCAAAAGTACTAGAAAGGTGGTGATCTTTGCTCAGGCAGTACTTTGTTTGATCGAGCAGTCTCTCACTTTTTGCTTGAATTTGCTTTTGCACCACTTTTTGCTTGAATCTGCGTGTTGCTTGCAAAATCTGTACAAGTGCACAAAACACATTATCTCTACCAAATAAACAAAATTCAAAGAGTATAAATGTAACTTAAGCGGCCTCAATGTGGTACCTTTCGGCCTACATCAGTAGTGCTTGTAGCCTACTTGTAGATACGTCCTAGAGATTCCCAGTGTTGTATCAACTGCCCTTTTTTCTATTGTAAATGAAATGATTTCCACAATTGTGATATAAACCTGGCATTGCATGGTTTTTGGAAAAAGACATAAAATGTTTTGGCATGAGCATTGCATATGCATTCACCTTATAACTCTTTTAAGATTCATACATTGTGTTAGAGTATCTTTACTGGGCTTTGGCTCACTCTATATGGAAAACCACTTTCAAGTGCTGATGATATGCTTCTACCAAGGACGTAGCTTGGGAGGACTTGGAGCCAAGAGCTTCTAGTTTTGTTTTTGTTGTATTTATTTTGTACAAGCCTACGGCTTTATTTGTATTGAGTTTCAAACTCACTTTTGTTGTAACCACGCATCGCCTTGAAAAGTTATAGCCATTAAGGAATTTATTTATCTGTTTAACTCTTACTTCATATCTTTTGCTTATGGCACATGCTATGAATTCAGGGTTAGAACTTATGAATGTGCCCTAGGCTTGTACCATATATTGTACAACTGGATCGTATGGATGTAAAGATATCATATTCTGAAATGCATTGGTAATTGGTAATTATTGTGAGATAGTACTATTGTTAATTATTTCGGGGGGTTACAATTATTGAATCAATTAATCTTAAAAAATGAAACTGTTCAAATTATAGAAATGGGATCTTTTGTGAAACCACCGGTCTGGATAGCGCCTCTCGTGTCAAGACTGGAGCTTCCTTAGTTTTTGGTTCCAAAAAGAGAAGTGTTAGTAGAATTTTGGCATCCTTCTTATTTTGTATTTTTTCTATTTTTAATATGGAGGATGTTACAGGACTTAATGGAGATTGTCAACTATTAGAGAAATTATGGCTGAGATTCAATGGAGATTGTCTTATTTTTTTAAGTAGGATAGAGAAGGCAATCAGATGGCTCACAAGTTGGCTCGGCTTGCTTTGAATGTGGTTGGTGAGATAGTCTGGATGAAAGTAGTTCCCCCATGTGTTTCCTTTGCTGTCATAGCAGATCTGCATGGTCCTCCTTAGTAATTTATGTGATTGTCTTTCTTTGCCTTCTGTTTGGCTTTTGGCCACTAGCTCCGCCATCCCCAAAAAAGAAAAAGATATGCAGGATGTTCACTTATCCTTTTTAGTCTTAATATTGATTCAGAAGTTCGTGGCATTGATTGAGTGTATTTTTCCTAGTTTTAATATGGTAAAGGTTTCCCTATCTCTTTTAGCCTTAGGGTTGTTTTGGGGATAATTTATTTTTTAATTTATTTATATATTAAAGAAAAATATGAAGAAAAATAGATAGCTGATGTGACACAAAGAAACAAATAAGTTGTTTATAAGCCATGTTCCCAATAGTGTTCTTCAAAATTACAAAACAAAGTAGGTATTTTTATCACTTGACGAAGCCGAAAACCAACTTTGTTCTGATTAGAATAATGCTCTAGGTGAGCTCTACCTTTTTTATCAAAGGGACAAGGGTGTAGAGATCAATGAATGATAGTGTATTTGAGGTTTAAATATGGTTTCTTGAGAGAGACGAAGGAAATCTGAGATTTTAGAATGTTTAGAGAGAGAGATGTGAAATGACTCGAAAAGTGACTTTTTTGAACTGATACACACGCAGATTGCTTGAGCGACCAGACACAATAAGTGAGACCACTCAAACGAACAAAGTGATCGCTCGAGCGAAGAATATCACCTCCCAGTATTTTTGCAGGCCTGCAAAAGTACTAAGAGTCCCAAAACATCGGTCGAGCGTAAGAAAGATCAGTCGAAAGCAAGAAACACCGATCGAGCAAAAAAAAACCCTTCCAGTATATTTGCAAACCTACAAGTACACTTGAAGTCCTTAGAGACAGCTCGAGCGACCAAAGGACTGGTCGAGCGAATTGACCAAAATCTAGGCAACAGTTCTATTGAAAAACAAACCCCCGAAATATTTCAAAAGCAATAAAGACATCCAAACAACCAAGCTCAATCAAGAATAAGATGAATCAGGATATAAACAACCAGATAAAACAAGGAACCTAGATCCAAAACATTAAATGGGTCGAGTCTAAACCAAAATCGTTATAGAAGTACACTTATAATTGAGTTTTCATATTTAGAGTAGTTGTTGGAGCTACAAACTAGGTTCTGGGCCGTAAAATCGAATAGCTATCTATATTCTCAGATTGCTAGGTGTAAGGGGTGGTTTTACAATACTCTTTCACTCTACATAAGCCTTTGAAAAATTCTCACTTTGATACCAGAAACATGAAAATATTTCGGTCGGGTGTGCTGGAATTAGCACTCCAACGAACAAGTTTGTATTTTGAAGAGAGGAAGAAGTGTTTATATTTTTGAAAATCTCAATGATTAAATCACCTTCCTTTTATGGAGATATTTCCATAGATATATTTTCTTCGGTAGTTTTTATATATAGGGTAAATATTTACATATATTCACACACACACACATATATATAATATATACATACAGTAGCAACCTTATATATATATATATATATATATAGGATTTAGGATTTAAATATATATATATATATATGTATACATATATATAAGGTGGCCATTATATGTGTATATATATAAGGTGGCTATTATATATATATATATATATAATAGCCCATATATATACACATATATAATAGCCGCAGAAATATAAAGAACATGAAGAAGGAAACAACACTAATAATACTAAAAATAAGATAAACTAAAACTGAAATATAATACTAAAAGAAAATAGTTTAAATAAACATTAATAATAAAACTTACAATTGTTTAATGGAGTGAAATAAACAATTTTTCAAAATACATAACTTGAAAACGAACTTGAAAAGAAAATTACAGAGATAGGTTTTTCTCTTGAGGAAGGAATGATCTCAATTTTTTCTAACTCTGCCTTATTCTTAACTGAAGAGACCCTTTTATAATCAAAAGATACCACTGTTAGCCTTGTGAGTGAATACTATGAGCCTTGTGAGTGAATAGTCTTGACTTGAAAGGAGCATCAGAAGCACATGGGAGTTGTCTGCTGCTTTCGGTGAGTGACTAAAACTTTTACTGTGCTGAATTTGTCGGTGGGATGAATCATGATGAATGATGAATAGTAATGTTAACTTTTTGATGAATTGTGAACAGTAAAGTTGACTTTTTTACTATTCATTGCTTGGAGGCATGTGACTGAGGGAATCAATATAGATATATATACCAGCAGCTTTTCTCAAAAGACGAGTATTGATTGAAGCTGATAATTATAGCTATATAGAATCCAATGACTGAATTAAGCATATGGGTCCTAAGCATCTTGGAACTCGGGTCCATATGGATTTTGAGTAGTTGAACCTTTAGAAGAGCTTGAACTGTCTGAACCATCTTCTGAACTGCTGTTATCCGAGTCTGACTCGGCTTGGGCCATGAGTAGACGAGCCATTTGGAGGAGCTCATCTTTGGATGACTTGGACTTGGGCTTAATCTTTGGTTTGGATTTATCCTTTGACTTGGGCTAGTCAGAACTGGGCTTTGCTGTCTTGGATTTAATCTTTGATTTGGATGACTTGGGCTTGGAAGAACTGGATGATGGGCTTCCAAGATTGACTGGAGGAAGTTGGCTTCCTTGAGTGACTAGAGCAGTTGGGATCTGCTGAGCTTTAACCATGGAAGGTGTAGGAGCATGAATGTTAATCGGGAACTCAGTTTGAACAATTTCAACAATTCGTTGAATCTTGAAGTTATCCCACCATTTAACCTTATGTAGCCGCTGAATCACTTTACCAGAAAAACCATATTGCCATTTGAATATCCAAGGGATTTTATATTTGGATATAAAAATAAGCAATTGAGGGAATTCTCTTTGCTGTGGAGTAAATGAGAAAACAGTGGAGAAGTAATTGACTTGATCCAAAATTACTGATGGGAAGATGTCTGGAATGGCACCATAATGGGTCCACCATCTCAGAAACCAAGTAGGTAATTCTGACTTAAACTTTTGATCAAATTGAAGAAACTAGGAGTGAGTAAATGTTTCATTTTGATATAGGAGGACTTTGAACTAGGCATCAATATAATCATAATAATTATGCTGAAGGGAGTGATTAGGTAAATCTCGAAGTTGATAAGGAGAACCCCATTCAACTAAAGAAACAAAATTGTGAATATAAAGTGAATGGTAAACCACTTTACTAGTGTAAGTACGATCATAAATGAGTTTAATCACAATTGACTGATGGTTGAGTAGGATGTTTTTATAGAAAGTGATTGTCTTCTCTGGATGGAGATGAACAAAATGCCATCCAGGAGGGAAATAAGTTTTAATCAGATCATTAACAGATTGACTCTTTGGGTGACTAGGTTCTTTGAAAAAGAGATTAGTAGTTGTTGAGTCAACATAATCAGATCGAGCAATTTTAATAGGATTAGGAGGGTATGGAGTAACTGCTTAGCTGGATGAAGCAAAAGGATCAGTGGCCAAAGAAGATGTGAAACTGGGTTGAGGAATATTACCAAGAACTTGGTAACGGTTAATCATTTCAATAGGATGGTATTGGGTGACTAACTCCAAAGGAGGAATAAAAGGTTGACTAGCTGGGACCAAGGCTTTAGAAGGGGGCCTTGGGCGAGACATTTGTTTGAAAAGAAATAAAGGTTAGCAACAAAAATTAGCAACCACTAAGGAGATCTAAATAAGTTTGATGAAAATCCAAACAGTTGTAATAATCAGCAAGTAAATGGCGACGAGCTTGAATGTAACGCCCTCGAAATAAAACATTCATTAACATATGAAATAACCACATTCTTCTATTCATCAGAGTTTTATTACAAAAGTATTACATGTGAACAACAAAAGCAAAATGCCCTACGGGCTTACAGCTTTCCAAGTTAACACTTGGTTACAACAAAAGAGTACTAACTCATTTACATGTTAAGCCCTTGGCTTGAATTTACATGTAATACGTCAAAAGTAAAACGACAAAGGTATGTCTGCCTCTAGCCTCCCAAGCTATGTCCTTGGAGGTGGCATGCTACCTGTACCTGAAAATGATATTCCCATATAGGGTGAGCCACAGCCCAGTAGAAATACACTAAACCAACCATGAACAATGACTAAAAGATTAGCAATTGATAGATGGCCAACACTAATACATTCACATAAATTACACATTTATGTCATACGACTTATGAGTCCAAGTTACTTTTCATTTTCCCTTTTTCAACAGATAAGCATGTTAGCTCTATCATTATTTCAACAGATATGTATATAACTATATCCCATGTTCACAGATAAGCATATAAGCTATATCCACATTCTCAACAGATATGTATGACAACAATATCCCATATTCTCAGATAAGCATATAAGCTATATCCATACTTCACAAAGATAAGCATATGAGCTCTATCTTCACTTCTCTAGACAAGCATATGAGCTCTGTCTACGGAGTTCATCCCCTATCTCCTCCCAATACCTATCCGGTTTAGAGGTACATCCCCTATCTTCCCCTAAACCGCGGAGTACATCCCCTATCTACTCCTCTACACATAACGTATATAAACACAATGGTTCTATATACAATCACACAATACAAACAATTAATGTATTCTAGCAACTGACAAGTTTCATAACACATTCCATTGATTAGTTTCAGTTTGCCTAATCAACATACATTGTCTACAACAATCACGACTATCCTCCACCGATAGCACAAGCAATTTTTCTAACAGAAATATAAATGCACAAATGGATATTCAATCAACATTTCAATTCGGTGAGTGATAAATAATTCAACTACACCCCTTTTTCCATACATTCCCAATCTCAACAATTCATTTCATTCCTCATTTCTCACAATTAATTATCTCAATAATCAAACAATGTAATTAGGTCATTTCCATAATTACCAGCCCAACCCTTAGGTCCCATTTTCATCAATGATTCAACATTTATTCCATTCTCTATACCAAACATGCTTCTAGGTTTATTATAAATAAAACCCCAACTTTTGTAAAATAACACAAAAGCCCAAACTTTCACAAAATTACAAAACAACCAACATCTCAAATACAAAATTTAAAGACAAAATCCAAGAGAGGAGTAGGATGTCCTACCTCAAAGTCGGAGCCCAAAGGAGAAGATGACAAACCCAACGTGCTCCAAATCCCAAAATTTTCATATAAAAAAGTAGCCCTCCGACGATCAACAACTTTTTTGTAAAGGCCAAAGATGAGCAAATCACTCCTACTAGATCAACCTAGAGAGAAGGTTGAGTTCTAGAGTGAGAGGCTCAACAATGGTGTTTTGGAAAAGTAGGAGAGAGAAAGAGAAAGTGAAAAAGTGATTTGAAAAGTCAAAACAGGAACTTAAACCCAGTCGCCCGCTCGAGCGTCAACTCCCCGCTCGAGCGTCACTCACAGACTCCGCTCGAGCGTACCATACCGCTCGAGCGGCGGATGCACACTCCCAGAACTTTTTAAGAACCAGGTCTCGCTCGAGCTTCCAACTCCCCGCTCGAGCGGCACTCACACAAAACCCGCTGAGCGAGCCAGCCATACGCTCGACGCTGCCAAGAGCTGCACAGGAAATCCTGGATCGCCAACACCCCCGCTCGAGCGGACAGGTCAAAATCTGGGCAACTAGTTTTGGTTTCTAAACTCAACCAACCTGTAACAAACCTGCCTAACACATCCTATAACTCAAATACAAAGTAAGAAAGGATGTAAACAAGATAATAATCAACTACCAACATCCACGGACACATGTCCGGATCACTGTTCAACAAGGGTAAACCCGGGATCGCTATATTGAATTTGGTGGTACTGAATGTATTGAGCACGTTTAGTAGTTTTTCTGGCTAATTTTAACTGGGCAATGCGATAAGCATTTTGGTGAATCAAATCACGGTAATGGGTAATTTGGGTTTTATGGTAAGCAATAAATGGAGTGGCCATCCCTATCCCCCTTGTAAAAATTCCCGGGTAAGGAAATCAGTAATGAAATTTTGACAACCAGGTATATATTCAATAGTAAAATCAAAAATACTTAAAATAGATTGCCAACGGGCAAAAATTTGCTTACTAGCAAGATTTTGAACATCTTTTTCTAAAACATATTTAGCAGATTTGCAATCAACACGAAGTAAAATTTGTTGATTTAAAATATCATCTTGAAATTTACTGATACATAAAACAGTAAATAAAATTTCTTTTTTAATAGTACTATAATTCTTTTGTGCTTTATTCTAGACACTAGAATGATAACGAACAATTTGTTCAGATGACTGAGGAGTAATTTGTTGGAGAAGGATGCTGCCATAACTGATATCAGAGGCATCAGTTTGAATAATTTTGAATGAATTTTCAGTAGGAATACCAAGACAAGGAAGAGACTTGACATATTATTTAACCTGTTTAACAATAGTAGTATGAGTAGAAGACCAAGGAGGAGGATTGTCTTTAAACCGATCAAATAGGGGTTGACAAGTTTTCCTAAGGTCTTTGTAAAATTCAGCAATATAATTCAGCGATCCTAAAAAACGTTGTAGCTGAGTTTTATCTAAGATTTCATCAGGGAATTTAGACGCAAATTCAATGGAACGACTACTAGGTAAAATAGTATTCCGGTGAATATCATAACCTAAAAATCTGACTTTGGCTTGAAACAATCTAATCTTAGGAGCAGAAATGACTAGACCATGACTCTTAATGGTATAAAAGAATGCAGTAAGATGTTTCCAGTGTTCACTAATTGATTTTGAAAAAATAAGAATATCATCTATATAAACTATGGAAAAATGACTAAATGGATTGAAAATATCATTCATTATATTTTGAAATTCACTAGGAGCATTTTTTAACCCAAATGGCATGACATTCCATTCATAGTGACCAAAAGGTGTAGGAAAAGCAGTTTTATATCTATCTTGAGGATGAATTTGTATTTGCCAAAAACCACTTTTTAAATCAAATTTACTAAAAATAACAGCTTGACTAAGTCTTTTAATCAAATCTTTTTTATTAGGAATAGGATATCGAATCCATTCTAAAACTTTATTTAATGATTTATAATTTATGACTAAGCGAGGGACACCTCGTTCTAATTCAGCATTTTTATTTACATAAAAAGCAGGACATGACCAAGGTGATTTACTTGGACTAATTATTCGATTTTTTAATAGTTCATTGATTTCTTTTTTACACATTTCAAGTAATTCATGATTAATTTGAATAGGTCTAGATTTAGTAGGAATTTGACTTTCATGAAAATTCTTAATATATGGTAATGTGACTACATGTTTTTTCCTAGGCCAAAATGCAGTAGGTAAAGTAGAACAAACGGTAGTTTCTAATTTTAATTTAAATTCATTAATTTGAGAAATAATAACTGGATTAGTTAATTGTTGATCAATTCTTTTGTAATTAATTTCTTCTTTAAGATATCTTAAATGACGAGTTAATCGATTAATTGTTTGAGAAATAGAACAATCTTTTAATTGTTTTAATTCTAATATTTCAGGAGGAGATAAGAATTTAAAAGTAACAGGTTGCCCTAAAACATTAGTAGTTATTCCTTCACTAGAGGTGGTAAATGGGTATAGTAAAAATATAAATGGAGTTCCTAAGATAACTTTATCAGTCATATTTTTAACCAAAACAAAGGAAGTTTTAAAGCAAACATTATTTTGACATATATGAACTTTAGGTATTTTATATTTAATATGCATTTTACTACCATTAGCAGAAGTTAATTTTTCACGACATTTTTCATAATATTTAGTAGGGAGTAATCCTTCTTGAATACAATTAAGATCGGCACCAGTATCAATTAAAGCGATAACATCTAATTCAAAATTACTAATAACTATTTTAATTTTAGAATACCATTTTTGAATATGAATTTTATTAAGGAGATTTAATCTATTATCTTCATGATTATGAGATTGAGATTGATGTGATCGATTATCAAATAAAAGATTATCAGGGTTAGTAGGTTCATCAGATTCATTAGGAGAAACATTATTGGTTTTGAAATTATCTAAATTTTTATTAAATTTTAATGTAATAATTTCATCTTCTAAATGTTGATCTTTATTTTGTAAGTCTTTAATGGTTTGTTTAATCTGATTAATTTCTTGTTATAAATCTTGTAAGGTAACTTCTTTGTGTTTATTTTTAAATCTTTCTAAGGTTTTAGATAGACTAATAATAGGCTTATCAAACTTAGGTTTATGATTAGTATTGATTAACAAAGATTTTAATTTATCAGTATATTTCTTTTTTAATTCAGAATCTTCAAGTCTACTAATTAATTCAATAAGAGCAGTTTCTTCTTGATTTTGTTTAGTAAGAACAGTAATTTGTTTAACAGGTTTACAACAAACATCATTACATCCTAATTCTATATTATTATCAGAATCTTCACTAGGTGAATTGTAATTAGATGCAGTATTAGAATTATCAGGAGAGGAATTCCTAACAGATTGATTTAATTGAAAGATTTCAAATAATTGGTTTTTTGATTCATCATTAATTTGAAGTTGATTAACTTTATCTTTTAATTTCTATTTTTCTTTACATTTATTAGAATAATGACCTTTTTTACCACAGTTGTAACAAGTAATATCTTTATTAGATTTAGCTTTTGGATGTGATTTCTTGTAATATTTCTTTTTAGGTTTAGTATAGAATTTATCATTTGATTTAGAAGGTGAATAATTCTTTTCATACTTGTTTGAATATTTGTAATGGGATTTACTATGTTTTTTATGTGTTTTCCTACGGGAAGGTGCAACAGGAGGTAAACCATATTGTTCACAAAAATTACCTAATTCATATTTAGTATTATGTTTATCTTTAGTAGCTTTGTGACTGAGTTTAAGATCAATACACATTTTTAATCATTCTTTTTGAATAGTGCTAATGATATCACCATACGTTAAAGTGTCATATTCAATGATACCAGTAGGTTGACTAAGAACATCTCTAATTTTGTGAGCAAACAAACTAGGTAATCCGTTAATAAATTTTTCTTTCCAAAAAGATTTAGTACAATCTTCTCTTAACATAACTCTAGAGGTAAATACATCTTTATACCATCTAAAATCACTTAATTTTGGAGAAGTAAGGTTACTAAGTTGATCATGTATGCGAGAATATATATTATTAGGAGTACCTATGAAATGTCTAACTATCGTATAGATTAATGTGTTAACACCATCAGGTTTGTAATAGCCAATAGTTTCATCAAAAATTGGCAAATCATTTTCATCTTTTTGATTAGCATGTAAGATTGATTCTCTTTGATCTTCAGTAAGGTATTTTTCCCACCAAGATTTGAGCATGCCGATAAAATCGGAGGTAATTAAAGAAGTAATTTTAGGTTGAGAGTAATCAGGGTAGTTAGTAAGATAACTATTTGCAACCATAGATAAGTGATTTAATTTTTGAAGTATTTGATCTTCACTAAGACCGTCAATATTCCATTCATATAATTTTTTAGCAGATACAGAAAATTGATTAGAAAGATTAGTTTCTTCATATTGGAGGTCAGGTGGAGTAGGTCGAGAATACCAATTTTTAGTAAGAGTAGTCGGTTGAGGTTTAGGATAGTGGAGTTTATTAAGATGAGAAGATTGAAATTGTTGAGTTAATTGATCAATTTCATTATCAGTTGTATCAGTTTCTGATTGAGTAGAAGTCTTGGCTAAAGGTTGGTTTAGGACAGTAAGACCTTTTTCCTTAGATGGTGAAGCTTGTTCCGAAATTGTTAATTTAGTGAATAGTTGTTCTATAGCTTTAACAGTAAAAGTATCTTGAGTGACTAAACTATTTCTTTTAGAACGATTACTGGGTAAGTTAATCAAAGGTTGATCTAAAGATTGTTTAGTGGATGTAGTGTTAGCAGAATAATCATCTAAATTAGTTTCTAGTTTATCTAATTGTTTACCAATTGTTTTTAAACATTGATTAGTATAATTATTTTGTTCAATAACTTTTTTAATTTCAGGGTCAGTGCCAGGCAACTTAAAAGGAGAGGCTGGGACTTCAGATCCTTGATGTTCAATAATAATATTAGATAAAGGAGGATGACTAGAGCTAACAGAAGTATTTGGAGAAGTTTTCCATTTATGTTTTGTGATTGTATTAACCTTTTTGTAATAGTTGTCTAAATATTCAAAGAAATGAATTTCCATACTATATTCAATCATAAAATCATACCATTTTCTAGTAAGTTTAGATTGTTGAGTAGAATCATATTTAGCACGATAAGCATATCTTTTAGTCCTATTTTCTTTAGATTTAAATTCGACATGTAATTTATCAAGATCAGGAGCAAAAGATTTACTAATTGTCATTAATTGAGGATTGATTGGAGGTATTACTTCGAAATCAGTTTGAGTAGGAGAATTATTTGATTCAGTATCTTCTTCACGAAAATGTGTATGAGTAGAATAAACAGGTTTACTAATTTGAGAGGTAGTAGAGTTATCAATGCCTTTTAATTTACTATGGGAGGGTTGACCAAGATTAATTTGACTATTTTTTTGGAATAAAGGAGTATTAAATATTTCATCTTCAATGTCAAGATCAGTAGGTATACTAGAAGTACTATGTCTAGAAGATTGACTACGATTAAATTTAATACGAACTGAACCGTCAGTAAATTGTTGAATATCTTGGATATCTTGACTAGTGGATTGTTGTTGATTATGTTTGTAATTTTCATTAACCGTAATCCATTGATCAGGGAGAGTAATATCTTTCCATTCTATCATTTGAGAAATATTTATATTAGTATCATTGTTACTAGTTTGAATCAGTAATGTTTTGTCCTTAGGACTTTTATGTAAAGCTTGAACATTTAAATTGGTTTTAATACATTTATAATGGACACGGTAAATTAAAGCAATATTATGAGTTTTTTCTTTCATATTAGTAAATGAACCATTTAATTGAATATTTAAAGTTAATGCATCTAATATGTGTGGATCTCTAAGACTGAGTGTGAAATCAGGAAAACAATTAAAATGAATAGGTCCTTTATGAAGACCAGTTTCCACCATACCCATTAAACTATCATTATAATCAAGAAAACGAGCATCTCTTAAACATAATAAATATAGCGATCCCGGGTTTACCCTTGTTGAACAGTGATTCGGACATGTGTCCGTGGATGTTGGTAGTTGATTATTATCTTGTTAACATCCTTTTTACTTCGTATTTGAGTTATAAGATGTGTTGGGCAAGTTTGTTATGGGTTGGTTGAGTTTAGAAACCAAAACTAGTTGCCCAGATTTTGGCCTGTCCGCTCGAGCGGGTCTTCTTGCGCTCGAGCGGGGATTACACACTTCCAGTATTTCGTGTTTCTGCAAAACTTCTGCAGATGTGATTTTTGTGCTCGAGCGGGTTTGTTTACGCTCGAGCGGTGGCGCTCGAGCGGGTTTGTTGGCACTCGAGCGGGTAGTACTTCCTGGGTATAAGTTCTGGGAGGGGGAAATCTACGCTCGAGCAGTCTGGTTTTCGCGCTCGAGCGGGCCTTGTCGTGCTCGAGCGTGTCCAGATTTTTGTTCTTGGCGCTCGAGCACTGTGTTCTCCGCTCGAGCGGGTCATACGTATATGAGTTATCCGCTGGGTCATTTTAAATCACTTTTTCACTTTTCTTCTCTCTCTTACTTTTCCAAAAAACCCCATTGTTGAGCTTCTCACTCTAGAATTCTACCTTCTCTCTAGGTATTGATCTAGTAGGAGTGATTTCCTCACCTTTGGCCTTTACAAAAAGGTTGTTGATCGTCGAGGGCTATCTTTTGATCCGAGAAATTCGTGGTTTGGAGCATTTTTGTTTTCTTCACCTTCTTGGTTGGGAGTCATCTTTTGAGGTAGGGATAACCTACTCCTCACTATGGGCTTTGTCCAATGGAAGTGGCGTCACATCAAAATTATAAGTGTGCTAAGAGATATGGCTATTTTAGTGAAGGTCGCTCAGTTTTGCCTTAATTGGATTGATGTCTAACTTGAACTAACCATATCTCCTTCATCCGAACTCGGATTTAGAAGATTCTTGAGTGTAAAATGAAGCCCCAGAAGTCTACTTTCCAATGGAAGTGGCGTCACATCAAAATTATAAGTGTGCTAAGAGATATGGCTATTTTAGTGAAGGTCGCTCAGTTTTGCCTTAATTGGATTGATGTCTAACTTGAACTAACCATATCTCCTTCATCCGAACTCGGATTTAGAAGATTCTTGAGTGTAAAATGAAGCCCCAGAAGTCTACTTTCCAATGGAAGTGGCGTCACATCAAAATTATAAGTGTGCTAAGAGATATGGCTATTTTAGTGAAGGTCGCTCAGTTTTGCCTTAATTGGATTGATGTCTAACTTGAACTAACCATATCTCCTTCATCCGAACTCGGATTTAGAAGATTCTTGAGTGTAAAATGAAGCCCCAGAAGTCTACTTTCCAATGGTGGTGGCCTCAGAACTTAAGTCCAAGTGTACAAAAGGATAGACCTGATTTAGTGAAGGCTGCCCGATTCTCTCTTAACGGTTCATGCCCAACTTCTTCCCCAACTAGGTTTCTTCTCTCTCCTCCAATTTTCTTCAATTCCAAACCTCTAAATAAGATATTTAAATTGATTTTTCAAAGAGTTCCCTTTCTTTCATTTATTTCCACTTTGTCCTTGCTCGGTTTACCGAAAAGTGTAGTTTTTAACGAAATGCGAGCCTCAAAAAATCGTAAAAATATTTGGGAAAAATATTTTCAAAGAGAGGGTTTTGAGGTTTAAAATAATTTTGGTCAAAATAGTTTGAGTCCAAAATGGGGTGTAAGGTTGAGATTTGGAGCTCTTCTTACTAAAGAAATCGAACATTTGAATAGCACTACTCTCATTATCGAGTGATCAATCGGTGACGCCCAAGTCTTAAGGGCAGTCAAAAATGGGGTGTCTACAAGTGCTGAAAATCATTTTGAAAATGGTAAAAAACTTAAACAAAAATGGAATGAAAGAAGCCTAGTAAGCAAGCCAAAGGAGGGTGGCTTGCCCCTCTTTTTCGTGACTTAAAATCACATTTTTAAGCTTAAAAACACTCTGAAAAATCAAAGAAGAGAGATAGAAAAAGGTGGTACAAAAACTCAAGGATTACCCTTTAAAGAGAGGATGCTCTTCTAGTTCACAAACCACAAGTTGAACACTTTCAAGAGCTGAAATTTGTGTTCAAGAATCTCAGCAAGAGGCCTCAAGTTTAGGCTTAGGAAATGTATGTATAGTGTATGTATATTGCAAAAGAGAGAGGTAGTGCGTTGAGCAAGCTATAGGCACTTGGAGAATTTTTCTAACCCCAAACCATGAGGGGAGGTCATGTATTTATAGAAAAACAGGCCCTCATGTCGGAAATATCTATAATAAGATAGTTGGTGCAAGACATGAACATAGGGACAGCTAGTAGCCACAAATATCAGTTTGTCGGGAAACATGACCGGCCGGCCATGAAGGGGGACGATCGGCCAACCAAAAATGATCTGTCTGACACTTGTTGGCTAGCAGGTCTCCAAGTGACTAGGTTAGAAAAAAATAGGTTTTGGTCCAAATGTGGTGCAATATTTAGGTTCTAAAGCTCAAAAACCAAAGCCTTTTACTGAATGAATCGAATGATTTGTACAGCATAACAATTCATCATCGAGCGTTCAGCATGAGACGCCCAAGTCTTAAAGGCGGTCAAAAATGGGGTGCCTACATATCCTCAGCAAACCCCCTAAATCATTCCCTTACCTATTTTAGGGTGTTGGTGCTCCCTTATACCACCTCATCAGCTCCCTTATAAACCACCCTAAACTAATATTTGCTGCAGTGACTCCTTATATGCCTATTCCCTCTATTTCATCCCATAAACAGAAAATTAAACACTACAAATCCCTGATTAAGCATACTGCTCGTCGCCTTACCTTTCTCAACTCAACCCATTTACCTACTAAAAGAGCCCAGTACACCTACTTTCGCTTCCCTTGTACACCTGCTTCCGTTTCCCTTGGTATCAGAGCCAAGTTATGTTGCTATCTCTTGCTTACTGTTTTGCTACTTCTGTTGAGTCAACTCTATTTTCTGTTTGTTAATCTGTTTCCAGTCATCTTAATCTGTCACAACTATATCTGTGTTTTCCACCTTGTTACTAGCCACTCAATCTTCGTCCCTGTCCTTGGTCAGTCCTTTGGTTAGGCAGTGTTGGATTTTAGGGGTCCTCCGAAATGGGTATGTGTGAAAGCCTAATATGTGAAAACATGATAAATTTAGACAATGTATTAAGATTCCTGTAAAACAGTTTAATTAAAGAAAAATGAGTCGATTATTTAGAAGTAACTCTTCAGTCAGTTCTAGGTCAACAACTTTGCCCTCAATACCTAATCAAGGATTAGTAATTAATGAAGCAGAATTAGAAATACAAAATGATAAACTGGATTTAAGTTGGAATATACCAAAATTATCAATTAAACAGATTTATAAAACTACGTTTTTACAATCTGCTTTTAAGGTTAATCTGCATGTTAAAACATTAGAACAAGTTTATGCTTTAGAAAAGCCTAGAGAAACCTGTCACTTATTTGATGCTAACACTATTAAACGTCATTTAAAACTGGTCACAATTTTATTCATTTAGGATTAATTCAAGTTGGAATCAAACCATTAACTCCACAAGGTAAAAATACTTCTATTTTATTGTAACGCCCTAAAAATAACAACAATAAACCCATCAATAAAGATATGCATTGGTATGTAAAAGTTCCACATTCTTCCATTTATCAGAGTTTCATTACAAAAAGTATTACATGTTAACAACAAAAGAAAATGCCCTATGGGCTTACAGCTTTCCAAGTTAACACTTGGTTACAACAAAAGAGTACTAACTCATTTACACATTAAGCCCTTGGCTTGAAATGTATTAAAACCAATTTAAATGTTCAAGCTTTACATAAAAGTCCTAAGGACAAAACATTACTGATTCAAACTAGTAACAATGATACTAATATAAATATTCCTCAAATGATAGAATGGAAAGATATTACTCTCCCTGATCAATGGATTACGGTTAATGAAAATTACAAACATAATCAACAACAATCCACTAGTCAAGATATCCAAGATATTCAACAATTTACTGACGGTTCAGTCCGTATTAAATTTAATCGTAGTCAATCTTCTAGACATAGTACTTCTAGTATACCTACTGATCTTGAAACTGAAGATGAAATATTTAATACTCCTTTATTCCGAAAAAATAGTCAAATTAATCTTGGTCAACCCTCCCATAGTAAATTAAAAGGCATTGATAACTCTGTTATGTGTTTAATATGATTTTGGGTGTCATTTACATGATTATATGTGGTTTTGGCTTTATATCTGTTCACCGTAGGAAAATCTGTTCAACTTACTGTTATAAACTGAAAATTTAAGGCCTTATCGGCCACAGAAACCGAAATTGACTATGCCATTGTGATTGGCGTAATTTTTAGAGCCTATGGTGAAATTTAATTGAAAACTGATTTGAAACGAAATAATTAGATTCAGAACAATTAAATTAGGCTCAGTTATTTAGCCTTAATCGATTTGATTAGGCCAACATATATATAAATAGCCTATTTACATTTTTAGCATGGTTTTTGAGCTCATTTCACTCATTTAGCTGGGATTACACTCTAGAGAGAGGGAGAGTGCCGAATTTAGAGAGAGAGAGAGCTCAAGATAGAGAATTGATCAAGGAGCTTGGTGAACTTGAAGATTAACTCAAGAATTAGTTATAATTTGGAAGATTTGAGCTCCTAGGTGAGTAGATTCATGGGTTTGAGTTTATAACTTTGTGAATTCAAGATTAAATAGTAATTAAGAACATGAGTTGAATTGATCATGATGAGATTGAAGTTTATATGTACATGCATGAAGATAATTGCCATGAATTTGCATAATCTAACATGTAGCATGTCAATTATGAGAAATTGAGAGTTGAATCATACATGCAAGCATGGTTTTGTTGAGTTTCATGAGTATAAACATCACTTGTGCCATTTGAAATGATATTGGAGTTTATATTGCACATGCATATCTAATTCATGAAGTTGTGGAGTTTGATTATTTGTATATTGAAGTTAATCATGAAGCTATGTGTTTTGTTAAGATGATTTGAGAATTGGATAATAGTTTTGAACAATTGGTCTCAAATCTCCTATGCTCTCATGTTATGTATTGATTCCCCATGTTTTGGTGCCCAAAATTCGAGTTTTGGGCCTTTGAATGTCAAGTTTGAGCTTCAAGAACAATTCTGGAAATTTCAGAATTTGGCATGTCCGCTTGAACGGGAAAGGCGCCGCTCGAGCGTGAAATGTTAGTTCCCAGAACTTTTGCAGACATTGATGTCCGCTCGAGCAGGTAGAGTCACGCTCGAGCGTCAGTCACATGTTTCGACTCTCAGCTCGAGCGTTCGAAATCACGCTCGAGCACAAAAATGAGGCAACCAGTACTTTTACAGACAAAAAGGGTCCGCTCGAGGGCGAAAGCTGCGCTCGAGCGGGGATCCCTGTTTCAGAAATTTTGAAAATGGTTTCATGTTTCGTTTTCCATTCTCTTTCATTTTTAAGCACTCTTAGGCATACATTGAGCATTGTAAATGAATCAAGCAAATAAGAAAGAGGCCTAAGAGGAATGTATAAGTTAGGAACGGATTGAATAGCTTGTGACCCAATAATGTGTTATGTATTGTGTAGGGTCAAGCACAAGGGCGAATCCACCGACAGAACACTATGAGTAATATCTTAGTAAAGATATTTTGAAGTATGCTATTTGTCCACCAGCTTACTCCTATTTTAATTTCATAAGTCTCTTAGCTTGAATTATGGACAGATATTCGTTATGCCAAATGATTAGGCCAAAGGCCGTTTGATATGAATAAATGGGCCAAAGGCCAGTTTGACATAAATGGATGGGCCAGAGGCCATTTCGACATGAATGAATGGGCGAGAGGCCAGTTTGACATGAATGAATGGGCCAGAGGCCAGTTTGACATGAACGAATGGGCCAGAGGCCAATTTGACATGAATGAATGAGCGGGAGGCCAGTTTGACATGAAAGTTTGAATGGGCCAAAGGCCAGTCTGACAAATGAAAGATAAATAGGCCAAAGGCCAGTCTGACAAATGAAAGATAAATGGGCCAAAGGCCAGTATGTTTGGAACCCCAGTCACTTGACCTAAATCATGTATATATATATATATATGTTAAATAGAAATATGAATTGGTCCCAAGGTCGTTTGAAGGATATTGTTCAACATATCGTTTGTATAACTTATGTATTTGACATTATTCACTAGGCTTTCGCTCACGCTCATTCATGTGTTTGTAGGTGAGCCAAGAGAAGTCCAAACCTAACCCCAGTGAAGTCTGTGAGGAACAGCAAAGGTTTTGAAGAGTCAGCCCTTGCATCACACGCACGAGACCCGTCTTCACCTTTTTGTCATTATGTTTTATTTTGTTATGTGGGCGAAGTCTTTGAATATGTTGTATATAGTTTTGATGGGTTAACTCAGACTATTATGATCCTGTATATACAGAACCTTGTGTGGTACATATTTGGTTGTGAGTTATTAATGTGCATATGTATGGTTGTTACGATGTGCCATGTAAGCATCGACTTTCGCGGTGGAACGTCACAGGTTTGAGCTTTTCAAACCCTGTATCCTTTTTGCCCCATTTTTGGACCATGTGTTGGTCCTTTCAGCATGATTCTCATGGGTCACTGCCGGCCATTGTTTGGCACTGCCGACCATGGATTCTTCCCTGCCTGCTACTGATGAAGCCTACCGGCCATCAACGAGGCACTATCGGCCACCTTTGATGGCCGGCAGAACCCTTTGTCTCAGTAGATTTCACGCTAGATCTTTTGAGCCAGCTGGTTTTCACTCATCCCTCCTCCGTGTATGGAGGGATGAAGCCCTTTCCAAGTTTGTTGAACAAGCTTTGCATTGTTTTCCTCTATATAAAGAGAGGCTCTCCCTCCCTTACAGAGGTTCAGCATTTTTAGTGAAAATATATCTCTCTCTCTCTCTCTGTATTTCCCACACTCTCTTTCTATATGGTATTGAATAGTGTCCCAAAGTGTGTTTTCTCTTCACTTTTGCAAAGGAACACTTACTGATACACCACAATCTTTGAGCTTTTGGGAGTGTGGTTTGAGCTCTGAAAGTTGGTTTTTGGCCCCCCCTAAGGTTGCTGGTTTCGAAGTTGTGCTTCAAGGGTGAGTATTTTCCCCTTTTTAGCATTTGTTTGTATCATATTTTGGCCATCCTTGCATGTTATTTTAGGCCTTGCTTTCAACTGAAAAAAGTTTTGTATTTAAGTGCTTTTGATGGTTGTTTAAAGCCTTTTTAGTGTTGAGGGTCTTCTACCCTCTTGTATGCCTTAAGGCCTTTGAGTTAATCCTTATTTGGCCTTTTAGCCACTGAAATCCAGTGGATTTTTAGTGGTAGGCATGTGGTTTTGAGGCCTCAAATCAGAGGGGGTGACCCCCTCTTTTTTTGTTTTGTTTGCTTGTATTATTTGCCTATCAAATGAGCATGTATCTCTATACTTTGGAGGCTTAGTTCAGGCACTTTTTTGTGACTTTTAGGACCTGCCTTGACTCTATCCATGGCTGGTTTGGTCACATTATGCATGCTTCTTGTATGTGTAGTGTTATCCCATTTGTGGCACATCAAAGTAGTATGTCTTTCTAGCATGTATTGGCTCCATTTCTGTAGGTTTTTGGTCATCATTTGATATGTCATAACTCTGATTTGGACTGGTGTGGTCACCTCTTGCATGTTCCATGTACTTATAGTATAAATCTTGCTTACTAGCTTTGTATGCATGATGTTTTGGCTCATCATTCTAGCATATTTTGGCTATGTTCCAGCATGATTTTATTCATATTTTGGGCTGTTCTAGGACTGTTTTGGGCTGCCATGGTCCTACGACTCATGTTTTGTATAGCTATGGTGCAAATGCTTTGACTAGTCTTGAGTTTTGAGGCCCCTACCATGCTATACTTGTGATGTTTGCATGCTTGGGCATCATTTTAAATGTTATAACAGTGCATTTTTCATGGTCATACACTTGTGCTTGTCACTCTTTTAATGCCTTGGAGGTTTGGCTCTTTATGCCTCAAAAGTGAATCTTTGTGCATGCCATCATGCCTAGGCCTTTGGGCCATCATATCAGTGAATTTTTGGTCTTGTTGTATCATGATGTAACTCTGTTTTATGTTGTCCAAGTCATGCTATGTTGGGTCGAAATAGGTGTAGTGTAATCCCCCTTGTTAGCCTTACATGCCTCATGCTTTTTGGACTTTTGTTCTAGCTTGTGTTGGCTAGGTTCTAGCATGTCTTTGGTCTTGTCTTGACCTGCTTTTGGACTATTTTGGTTGCCCTTGGCCCTTTGGGGCTTGCTTGGCATGGCTATGGTGTAAGTCCCTTTGCTAACCTTGAGCTTTGAGCCTCTTAATATGCTATACTTACTTTGTTTGGTTGATTTGGCATCACTCCATACATGATTTCAGAGCTTATGGCGCTGTCACATATCCATGCTTATCACTCTTTAAGTGTGCTTAAGAGTTTCATCTTTGTGCCTTAATCCTTGAGCCAATTGGTATACATGTTTGTCTTGCCTTTTTCATGCTTTTCATACCATCATTTTAGCACTAATGGCCACTGATTTGGGCATGACTGAGGTCTACCCTTTTGGTTTAAGTCCATTGAGTATGCTATATATATTGCATTGAGTATGCCATATTGTTCATTGCATGTAGTATGCCATCCTACATTGCATTGTGCATGCCACGTGGTTATTTGCATTGTGTATGCCAAGTTATTTTGCCTTGCATTGAGTATGCATGTCCCTAACATTGCTAATTTATCCTTGTAGCATTGCATTGTGCATGCATGCATTAGCATTGTTCGCATATCATTAGCTTTGTTAAGTTAATCATATCACATTGCATTGAGTATGCCATGTAGTCGCATGTTTGCATGCTTAAGTCATATTGCATGGCATCTCCCATGTTACATGCATTGCATTATGTTTGGCTTGGGTGTTAAACCAAACACGAGTAACGAGGGACATTTCATACTTGAAGTGATGAAACATGCCTCAATTCTCGATCGCTGACGCTCTTGATGATGCATGATAGAGTTCTAGGCATTTATGTGTGTTTTGTGCATTCATTTTACATTGAAATTTGCACAAGTTGGATATTTGGCCATCATGCATCGAGATGCGTGATTGATGGTCTTGGATCCGATTATGCCTCTCCCTTGATGTTTTGAGGTGATAGTGCGTACATACCCTTGGGAGACCCTCCATTTCCTCTGTTTTGTACTCTGCTGAAGCTTGGTGTCACAGCACACCAGTGGTCGACACCCCCTCATTGTTGGCCGGCAGCTCTTCATTTATGACCGGCAGTGTGCACTCTTGGCCGGCAGGGTGGTCGGTAGCATCTCTTCATGGCCGGCAGGCCACTGGTGCACTCCCCAGCATGTTTTTGGTAAGATCCAGTAGCTAGTTCTCAAGGACACCCTGCAGACAGAGCCTCCAAGAGAGCAACCGGAGAGCTTTTCGGGCCGGCAACCGAGAGCATGCATCTTCTAACTTCAAGCAGAGCTGAGGCAGCATTGTTTATTGCTTTTCTTATGAGTTAGCATGAATTATTAATTAAGTAATTAATTTGTTAATTAGTTAAGTGATGTAATAATTAGTAAGTAGATTGCTTATTAATTCAATTTGGTTTGTAATAGTCTAAATAGTTTAATTAGGTTAGTTGATTAGCCTAGTTTAATTAGCGTAGCTAGTTAGCGTATTTCTTCAGACCCTCCGTTGCGAGGGCGAATTTTGTAATAAGTGTGCGTGTGTGTGATGCATGTCTTCCAACCCCGTTTCTTTCTCTCTTTTATTTACCAGCTTTCGATGGTTAGCTTTAGGGCATGTTTCGATTAGCATCTTTATGTTTGCATGTACGCATCCATTCATTTGTCTTACATGCATCGGGCTCAGTGCATTATACAAACTGCATCGTATTTCAATTCTAAGTTGAATACATGTATCAATTGTTGCATCTCATATGCCATTTTAGAATAGCCAAGCATATTTCTAGTTGCATTTTGCTTGTGTTGCATTAGTCATCTTAACATAGCTAGGATCATGCATTGATTACTAACTAACTATTGTTTTGGCTCGGAGTACTAGGTAAGCTTTTACGCTTTAGCATACCACATGTGTAAATGATTACCATGATAGCATGCTTGCTATGAGGCTATTTGCTTAAATGATATAACTGTCTGAATGCCTGTGGGTGAAGGTTGGAATACTTGAATTGGAACAATTCATCAAATCCCTGATTTAGCCTACTTGCGAATAGCAAACTTCAAACCATTTTCAAACAAATATGCAATGTTTTGTTCCAAATTAGGCGATCTAGTCTATACTTGTTTGCTGTGCGCATCACGTAGTAAGATTAGCTAATTAATCGGAATAAGAACACATGTGTTTTCAAAAATAAGATATCATGTTAGTAAAGGCTGATCTTTGATCGGGCAAGCGGGGGTGCTCATTGCATGACCTTCCCCTCTCGTACCCAAGTTCCCGAGCCGAGGCAACTTTGGTGATGACGGACACATGGCCTTAAGCAACGAGTCAGGATTTCCTAAATTTTCCAAAATAAAATATTTAGGTGGCGACTCTGTATCTGGCAAAGCAATCCATGTTTGACACTTCTTTATAAAAATCAGTTTTCCAAAACGATTTGCCGGATTTGGACTCTTTGGTGATTTATCGATCTTGCATTGCACTTTGCGAGATTGGATTCAGAACCGTGACATGAGTCCGAACTGTAGTAGTAAGTCCAATGAACAAAACGGATTTCCGCACCAATTTCGCGCGCGGAGGCCGTGGCGTTCGGGCACGTCTACAGATATAGATTAACTCTATGAGTATGTGTGAGTTATTATGAAATACTTTTGGAATGATTTTGCTATACCATGTAAGCACAGCTCTATGGACAAAGTTTTAAATTTGTTTCCGTTTCGGCCCCTTAACTCTGTATAAATATGTTTTATTTGGTTTGAGGCCGTAGGTAACCTCATTATTACTGGCCGGTTATGTCCTTAACCCATAGGGGCGGGTTCGCGTCATGACAGTGTAGAGACGGACCTTGTTGTATATTGGGCATAAATAATGGGATGAAAGTCAGATTGGGTGAACATGCTTTCAAAAGAAATAAAACGGATATTATGTGGTGTTTGTCACAAATGGAAAATATGGTTATTGTGTAATAATTGTTTTAATGGGAAATGGGTAATGAAAGCGAAAATTGGTGCTGTTGAATAAACTGAATGTTTTTGAGAAAAGTATTTATGTAAGTATACTTTGGTTATAAAATGTCACATTATTTATATGGTATGAGACTAGCATTCATGATCATAGCTATCTGGAAGTTGTTATTGTTGAGGATCATGTTGAGATCTCTACTGGACTTTATGTTCATCCCACGTTGTTAAATCTTTTTCAGGTGATTATCAGGATGTGCTACAAGATTACGGATCTTCCTTATTTTTTGGCCACGGGGCCTCTATATGTGTAGGCAGAATGCCATTGATGTAAAGGGTTAAACCCTTCCTCTTGATTTCAATGATGTAAGCCTACGGACAATTTATTTAGATATAAATTCATGTTGCATTCGTTTTATATTCGCTCGAGAGAACTCTTCCCTATGTTTTCTTTATAAATATGACGAGCTTCTGTATGCTATCTCTGAAATTGAATCTTTAATAATGATTTTAGTAATGGAATCCGAGTAATAAAAAATGGGGCGTGACATATAAGCTGTTAATATTTTGTCAATAACAGCATACATACCATGTAAGTCGTTAATTCATATATTTATGGCATACAAAGTATGTCGTAAAAAATATATGTTTTTACGACTTACAAAAATATGTCGTAAAATATTTGTACTTAAGACCATATACATTTCATGTTATAAAATATTATAACTTTACACAACATGCTAATGTATGTCGTGAAAAAAAAAAAAAAATCAATTCGATTCGATTCTTTTATGACATGCAAAAGTATGCCATAAAAAATGTATATTTTCACGGCATATAAAAATATATTGTAAAATATTTACACTTAAGACAATATACATTTCATGTCATAAATATTAAATTTTAGGATAAATTTATTGACACCCCCTGAGGTTTATGTTTATTACCGTTCCCTCATTACCTTTTGAAAATTACATCCCCCTCCCTGAGGTTTAAAGTTTCATTACAGATTGCCCCATGATGTTTAAAGTTTCATAACAGTTTCCTCCCTCACTATAATGATCATCATACATAAAATTAAATTAACAGAGGGTCAGTGCAATTTCTCAAATGTGAGGGGAAACTGTAATAAACATAAACCTCAGGAGGTGTCGTGTAATTTACCCAAAATTTTATATTTTTTTTAATTTAGTGATTGTTTTAGAAAATTAAAAAATATTTTCCTTCTAAGTATATGTAAATTATTTGAATTTAAAAAGTTAAAAAAAATTATTTAAAAACTTACGCCACACTCCTCTCATTCTAGATCCACACATTTTGGCCTCGTTTGGGAAGTTGGCTATTTTAGTAGGCTATTTTAATTTTTGGCTATTTTAGTAGGCTAAAATATTTGTATTTGGGAAGAGAGTTGGATTTTTTTATAGTTGGATATGATATTTGTGAGAGAAAAATTGAAATAGTTATAGATTTAATATGACATTTTATCTTAGGAAAAATTAGTCTAGGGTCCCTCCCCCACTTTTCGTAATGGAAGAGATCCACAAAATTATTTTTTGATGTCTAAGGTCCCTAAACATTTATCAGAGAAATTTGACTCTTTGCCCATGATTCCTCTCTCTCTTTCTCTCCTACAACCAAATGAACAAAAGCTTCAAGATCTTCCCCTACCCCCAAATCCCACCCCTTCGACAACGTCCTCCTCACAGTCTCCGTTGATCGAGATTGCTTTCTATACAAGCAGCGGCAACCTGGATGAGTTTTTCCATCTCAGCAAGAGAAGTCGCAGCGGCGCTCGCAATCTCCGGATCAATCAACTCGGTTTCTCTTTTCTCAGAAACCGCTGATCGGAGCTGCTGGAGGAGGCGACGAATGCAAAATTGCGGGAGATTTTGTTGTAGATGAAGATCTGGTGCATATTTGGTGCTACTAAGAATGTGTGTAATAGAAGATCTGGTGCAGATTTGGTGAAGATCTGATGAAGATCTGGTGCAGATTTGAGTGTGTGTTTTTTTGGCTCATGAGAATGTGTTTACCACACTCCACTCGGCCAAGGAGAGAGTAGGCTCGTAGGGCTCAAGGATCCACAGTGACATGTTTGGCTGCAGGGACACACACATCTGGAGCAAAAATACTATTACTAAAGCAACCGCCTCTCTGTGTTTCAAATTTGAAGCTTCCAAGCTCCATCACATCCCATCCCTCCCAATGTTTTTTTTCTCTTTTTTTGTCAAACTCTCCCAATGTTCAAGGTTATATATAGTTCCATGCTTCCATTCTATATTCTTTAGTTTTATTACCCATATATATATATATATATATATATGAGGAAAAGGATCAAACCTAGTGAAATTTATTGAGACAAGTCAGTGAAATTTCAAAAAAACAAACTCAGAGAAATTTGTTTAATATATATGTATATATAGGTTGCTATTGTTGCTTATTCACTCAATGAAATGATCTTCTCTCTCTGCTTTGAACTGAAATTTATCTGGATTGATCAAGAAAAATTTTCTGGTGTGAACTGAAATTTCGCTGGGTTGGTCCAGAGAAATTCTCTGGTTTAAACTGAATTTTCTCTGGATTGGTCCAGAGAAATTCTATGGTTTGAACTGAAATTTCTCTGGATTGATCCAGAGAAATTCTCTGATTTGGATTGAACTATTCCTCAAGTGTTGTCCAGAGAAATTTCTGTGAATTTTCTCTGGTTTGGAAATCATGTTTTTTGAATCTTTGGTATCATGTTTTATTTTTTCTTTTTAAACATCCAAAGATGAACTTTGAGCTCACTTCATTTCTTGATGGTGACATTGAGACAGAAGTTCAGGTACATGTGGATCTTAATTTTTATCATGTTGTGGGTACACGTGTGTATGGATGTTGACTGTGTGTCTGTGTGTGTATAATGCAAAATAGAAATCTTAAAGTTGTGATGTTCTTTCAGTCTTGCGCTGCTCTGGAACAACAGGAACTACTGGAAGAACTTGCTGAATCTGTAGGCACACCAGCTAGCTGATTTCGTGGAACTCTGGATGTTTTGTTATTCAGCTTTGTTCTTCAGCTTCTGTTTTGTGCTTGAAGAAGAAGAAGTTGGGTCTCTTGATATAGAGAGAGAGAGTAGGCACCTCATGGAAAAACCTCGCATAAGGATACGAAACTCCAACATTATTGATCAGAACTCTAACATCCAGACCTTCAATGGTTTCACGAATCCGATTAACCCCTTCGTTCAAATCTCCAGAGAAATCAACAACCACAGTCTTGATTTGGATTTTCCCGAATTTGGCTCCGATCGACTGCGAAACCTCCTTGAGTTTCTCGGGATTTCGACCAACGAGAATAAAATTCAGACCTTTATGTTCCTGACTTGGTTATCCTCTCTGGCTATGAGAGTGCAGGTGTAATATAAGGGTACGGGGGTGAGGGACCTTAGACTACAAAAGAACATATTGTGGACCTAATCCATTACTAAAAGTTGGATAGGGACCTTAGACCGATTTTCCCTTTAAAAAATAATAATTAACTAAACATAGTGATTATTTTTTATTTATTTTAATTTTTTATTAAATATATTTAATATTAGTTTCATTTTAAAGGTATATTTTCAATGATATTAATTTATAAAATGTTTGTTATTATGAGAATAAAACTTAAGGATTAAGAGAAATTAATAAATATTAAATTTTTTTTTTAAATCGAAAAGTAAAAAATTTAAATTGAGAGATTGAACGTACCGAAGGCTTGGCTAAAAAACCCTCCTTTTACTTTATAGTATAGATATGGATGCGTCTCTCTCTCTTCTTATTCTCTCTCCTCTTATTTTCTCTCCTTTCTCCATTGACATCTCACACAAACACACGAGCACCACCACCGACCACCACCAGCCACTGCCCCTCCGATGATGTTAGTTACCCGAGCACCAATCGATTGATTCCGAGCCACAGTGATGTTAGTTACCCGAGCACCGATCGATTGATTCCGAGCTTGGCGTTATTCTAATTCCGAGCTTGGAGTTCGATTCTGATTCTGAGCCCCTTCCACGGATTTGATTTTCTTTGTGAGTTTCTAACTTATTCAGTTTCCATTCGATTAATTCGGTATATACTGTTGCTTGCATATATATATTTTTTGGGTTTCTATTCAATTAATTCGGTGAGAGCCTTGAATTGCATCCCTTATTCGATTAATATAGTTTCTCCTCTCTCATCTCTCTTTGATTTTGATTTGATTTCTATTCAATTAAGCTAAATTTTTCTCCTTTGCAGTTCATTTCAACTTTATGATCTCAAGCCGCAAAGATTCATAGAGAGACAGGGGCTTATGAGGTATTTTGAATTGTGTTGTGTTTATAGCTCTTCAATGAAAATTTCTATTGATTTGGTTATGTAACATGTTTTGATGGTTTGAATGTCTCTGTTATTACAGAAATTTTTTCCAATTGCTAGTTGAATTTTGCTTTGTACTGAATTTTGATGAAGATATTAGTTTCTTTGTTAGTATTATTAAATTTAACTTGCAAGAAAAATATACTTGAAGTAGGAACAGAGATTAGTCAAAATTTTATAAAAGTCATGTTTATTAGCTAACTTTGGGATAATTATTGATTATTAATAAGGTGTATGAATTTTGGAGAAATTGATTTAGTTACCTTGCTTAGTATGAAAAATGGACTTGTTAAAAAGATGGTTTGATTTGGAGTATTTCGGTATTTAAAATGTTTTTTTTATATTTTTTATTGTTCTTACAGTGCTAGTTTAGCTCTATGAGAATGCCCTTGTCCTTCATTCCTTCCTCCCAGTTTTTAGAACAACTATTTGGGATTGAGTTGAGTTAGGCAATGTATGTGAAAACAAACATGAGCACTTTGATTATGATTTTCGTTTTCGGGTTTGCTTGTCGTTTTAGAGCAATTGAATTTGGATTCTTATTAATTGGAAGAAAAAAGTTTTGCGGTAGAAAGGCCATAAATGGTAATTACTGGTTCTTAGGCAAGAGATCAATATGGAAATTAGATTTTTGTTTTGTTACTTTCATGATATACAAGTCAGTTACATTAATTCACTGGATTGAAATTTTCTTTGTTGTCTATCTATGAGCCTCTGTGAAGGCCACTAACCCAATTTTTCTAGGTTAATAAATGATTAATCATTTATGTTCAATATGCCTTTGCTTGCATAAGGGATGATTTAGTTTAGATTGTCTTTTTTGTTTTTGTTGGGCAAGAAGGGTTTACTGTTTCTCAATCTCTGATTCAGTAATAAACTACTGCTAGATTTATTTATGCCATATGCTTGTTGATAATGTGGATGCTTCCACTTCATTAATGTTTTTTCCCACTCGGGAAGTTCTTGGAACTCTAAAATTTATTTTGTTCCAAATTCCCTAATTGTTGCGAAACATGTTCTCTCTTAACCTCAATTACTTTATATAGGAAAGTCATGATGTCTTGGGGTCTTCCTTATTTTAGAAACTGCTTTGATGACGAATGAGTACAAATTACTAATTTATGTCTTACTCTTTTGAACTTTTGCCTTGGCATATTAATTGGAATTGAAGTTTTGATTGGAGGTAATATAACAGTTTAGCATTATGATTGCCCTTTGCCCTTCTTTTCTGAAAGCCATCTAGAATTAAATTCTAAAATGGGAGGTATATATGAAAACTATAGAATAACAAAGGTATGATTTAAAACTTGTGAGATAAAAATAGCATATTTTCAAAACTTGGGTTTGGAAAACAAATTCCAAATTGCTTGAGTTTCTCGTTTGGGAACAGGCTAATTTAGTAACTTTTTGGCTATTTGGTTAAAATATGAGCTAAAAAAAACTAGTATGTTTGGGATGACTTTTTGGTTTTTTACGAAAAGATGTGAAAAAGTAGAGAGAAAAGAGAATTTTTGACTTTTTGGTGTGAGTTGTTAGCTTTTTGGCCTTTTTAGTAACTTTTTGGCTTTTTGGCTAAACTTGCCTGTTGCCAAACGAGGCCTGAGTTTGAAAGATCTGTTATTAAAATAGCATGGTTTGGTAGAACAATCCTTTAACCAATTTTAGTACTCTATTCATTGAAAATTAAATAAATATAACTACTAGTAGTAATAGTAAATGACAATAAATATGAGGAAAAGAATCACAAATCTTCAAAATGCAGAGCTATATACAATTTCAGCCTCTATCTAGAGCCAAATGCAGTTTCAATTTCTTGTTTATCTTATTTCCTTTGTTGTATACTTGTCTGTAACTAATCCTACCCAAAACTTAAAAAAATTTGTTATCTAAATGTAATTCAACAGCGGCAAAATGATTCAGATTAACCATTTTTTCGTGTAAATAATTTTGACAAATAACAAATAAAATGTAGCATACAGCGTGAATCTTTTTGGTAAATCACTTGTGAGTAGCTTATGTTTTGTACTAACTAGCTGACACATTCTTGTTACTAATTTGTAAAAAGTCATCGTAGTCACATTTGGAGCAGATTATTCACAGTAACTGTAACAGAATTTGTTAGCTGCGAATCCTGAAAAAATTTGATGCATTTTAATATCTAATTTAACTAATTAGGCAATTCTAATGACAATGATAATGAAATTTGAACTCAAAGGAACTTTACCCACTCAGTCAAAGGAACTTCACCCATAGTGTACTAATGCACAATAAATACAACTATTAACCACCCAATAATAAATATTAATTGTCAAAAAATTATCTCATTGGCCCTTTTTTTTAGTTTTTAATCAAATTTAATATTCAATTCAAGAGCTGCTTTGTCTTTTTTGTTTTGCTTATGTTAATGGTGGTGGTGGTGGTGATATATGTTGATTAATCAAATTTAATATTTAATTCAAGATATGCTTTGTCTTTTTTGTTTTGCTTATGTTAATGGTGGTGGTGGTGGTGGTGATCTCTATATCAGCATCCCATGTCATGTCATGTCCACATCTTGTGTCCATATCAATACAAAACATGCTTTCAACTTTTTCCTTTCTGAGTTATCTGGGCTCTACAATCACCAACCACGTTGATCATCTCTGGATTTGAAGGGGTGCTTGTGTTTCTAGCTAAAAACAAAAATGAGGTATTATGTCTCATATCCCTTCCCCGTCTGTCTGCTATTATTAAAGATTGGCTGTATAAAGCATGTCATGTCGTGTCATGCCTGTGTCTTTATTTCCTTATTGGTACTGCATAGGCTTTCAACTCTGCCTGATAAAAATTTAAAAAAAAAAAAAAACAAAACAAAAAAAAAAACTCTGCCTTGTTTGAGTTATCCTGGCTTTATGGTCGCCAATCACATTTGATAACCTCTCAATTTGATGGGGTGCTGGTCTTTATGGCTGAAAGGAAGAAAATAAAGGGAAAATTGCACATAAGTGGGATAGAGTCATGAACCTGTAAACCTGGCTTTCAAAGTGGCCACTGGAACTATAGACAAGTTATAAAACACCTAGATTTGATCCTAATTTTACAGGATAGCTGGAGAAAACCCAAAATGCTAGCAAAACACTTTATTTAAGCCTTAATTCGTTACTTTACCATCATTATCCCTTCTCTTTCAAAACAAATACTTAAATTGTTATATTTTGAAATAAAGCAGAACAAACTAAACAGTATATAACAGACTTATAGTGATAAAAACAACAGAGGTCAATCAAAAAGAAAGCAATAACTTCTTGATTATATCAGTTCCTAATTGTTAAAAAAATTTGGGCAAATGTGAAAAACCTATCAGAAATCAATAGACTATGGAAGATATATTTATTTATGTTTTCTTAGTATTTTAGTCTATTTATGTTTCTGTATTTCATGAAATCAAAGCTGCATGAGGTGCAAATATATTTATTACTATAGTGATGACATATGATTGAATGAATTTATGGCAAATATATTTTAGACTTATTTCAGTACTCTTCTACTTTCTATTTCCTTTCCTGTTTACTGTTCATATGATTGAATGAATTTAGCTAATGTGCCAGCTGCTTGATCTACCCTATTTTCACCCACTTATTTTAGTTAATGTGCTTCACCTTTGAGTAATTCTATGTTTAGGACTTTGTGTTATTCTTTTTCCATGGAACTATGCTTCAATAACAAATTGCATGGTAATAAAAATGTGTTGATTAGATATCATAGCACTTAGCTTCTAGTTTTGCTCAATAAGCATCGATACTTAGGTACTAAGCATACACTATGTAGTTAATTTACCTTGACTAGATGCTAATTTTCAGCCTACTAATTAGTACATCAGTATGGCCGATGCCATCCCAAAATTTTTTTTATCAGTTGTCTGATTAGTTTACACACATTTCAATAATATAAAATTACCATAAAACATAAAATCTAATCATAAAGATCTCCATCTTAACAATTTTGATTTTTGAATACCTTTCATTGGAAGTTGACTCATTTACTTGGGTTTGGATCCAGAGATTACATGTAAGAAAATTTGAAAGCAAGGTGCTGGACTTAGAACAACAACTCAATGAGATAAGAGCCATGCTTATCAAAGAAAGAAGGCAAAAAGATGAAAGAGGAAAAACTAAACCTGATAATATAATGTTTGATGATTTAATTCAAGCAAATTTTGATTCAAATCATTTGTTATTTTATATTTAAATCACTTGCACGTTTGTCTTTGAGTGTAGGGTACCAATCCCTCCCAAAGAAGCTCCGATCTACTCCAATCTACTCCTCATGACAACCTTCCAACTCCGGTGAGTGAAAATAATATTTTCAGAATATTTTTATCTACTCCTCATGTCTTTAATTGTTGGAATTCTGTGGTAGCTATATGCTTAATGTAGTGTTTTTATGGTTTTTTAGGTGAATGAAGTTGGTTCTATTATTGAAAGCATTGAAGCTATGAAAATATCTAAGCGTGTTGGTTCTTCAATTGCAAACGTTCCAATTTGTTTAGATACGGTAAGTTATGCTCTTTTTAGAAGTCTCAATTGTTATGATATGGTAATTAGTTATACATTATTGGCATCTTCTTGGGGCTGTGAATATTGACAATGTTGGTGGTATTAATGATTCTATCTAACTACAATTATGATTATACCAAATTTGGATTTTGGGGGATCATACATTAATCTTCTTCTAGTGGCTTTTATGTTTGTTTTTAGTTTTCTTAATTATAGTGATCAAACTGGGAATGTCATAGGATCTGAATTCCCTTTTCTAGCTCAGTGAAGTTTTCTTTCTTTTTTGGTTCTTGAATTCCCTTGTAATCTAATTGCCTGTCTTTATACTATGTATTGAGATAAAAAGCAACATACCTGCATTAACTGTTTTACTGTTAGTGATTTGTCTATTTGTCTTTTAACCTCTGTTGCTCTGTAATTTCAATCTTTAATTTTCTTGGTTTTCGTGAATGTGGGACTTTCATTTGTGAGAGGAGCTTCAATCTGGAAGAAATCAGTGATAGAGTTTATGATGTAATTGAAGTTCTGTTATGGCTGATTAATTGTAGAATATGCATCATATAATATCTAGGGTTTCTGTTGTGAAGTATATCATACCTTCCAAAAATCATCGACCGACTCGAGTTGTGAAGTATATCATTAATGTTTAATTTATTACTTTTTACAACTTTACTTGCATGCCGTAAATGGCGCTCAGCTTTTCACGGCATGTCATATAACGGTATTTGTGTGCATGCCGTGAAAAAGTTTTTACGACATGCATTGCAAGCCGTAAAAATTCAATTTTGATGTAGTGCATTACCACACTACCACAAAATGTGTAATTTCATTACTGAATTACAAATTATCATAACTCTTACCAGAAAAATATATAATATTTACTATAAAAATGCATAACATTTACTTCAAAAATACATAACAGATACATATGATACACATCCTTTGAAAGGGTGTGTAGCGTAGTGTTTACCCTTTTAATTTTATTATTGCGTGATAAACATTTGCAAGAAACACTAGTTTATAAAGCATTTTTTCTTCCTAATATGTTGTGTAACCATAGAAAAGTTACATTTCATCTTCTCTTTGTTTTTGGATTGGTGAGAAAGCTAATGATAAGACAATACAAATTTTTATTATTTATTGATATATCTTAGACTATTTTTTTCCTACAAAAGTAAGCTTGAGTAATTTTAAATGTAGGATGATATTTTTTATTTTTTATTCAATTTTAAAAAAATTAAAGTAATTAGACTACAATAGTTGAAAAAACATTGACTTAAATCTTTGTACGAACATGATTTTACACACATGAATAAAATGTGACTAGAACTCTCATTAAGCCTTTAGCTAGTAAAACA
Organism: Camellia sinensis; assembly: GCF_004153795.1. NCBI lineage: Eukaryota > Viridiplantae > Streptophyta > Magnoliopsida > Ericales > Theaceae > Camellia > Camellia sinensis. The sequence goes on along the minus strand of NW_021025372.1, from coordinate 1,457,760 downwards.
ATGCCTAGACGATGAACTAATCTGGTAGACATGTTTCGGAAAAGCACCTCTCTTATGGCTAAGGCAAAACTTGGGATCAATAGGGAAAGGAAAGAGGGATTTAGGGTTATGTACGCGTAAAAGAAATCGAATCCTTTATATGTTGATCTTGCTTGCTTTTATAGCTTTTCCTCATGTGGATTGGTATTGCCCAAACAATATTTATGAGGACTCTCTATTAAGCAAATAAGCTTATCCAAACTCCCTAAAGTCATGCATGCAATGAACATTTACATTTCAAAATAAGCACGGCGACGCTAGCTGGCAATCGATACCCGACAATCTGATCGACCACCTAGCTCATACAAGCCCTATGCATAAATGAATTAGCTATATTATCAATTTAAAAATATGTATTGTAAATATTCAATTAATAATTTCTTATCTCAAAAACCTAGAAAATAAGTTTTGAATAATATTAAAATGTAAAAAGCCTCATTTTAAGTTATTATTTTAGACTTCAAATTATTTTGAACTGACTCTTCTTTTGAATATTTTATGATTCATTTATACGTATGTAGAAGTGATGTTCCTTCAAAATTTTATCATTGCCAATTGTTTAAAAAGTAGCCTTGGTACATCCCAAAAGTTGGAGAAGGGATATCAACTGTGCCTTTGAGCACAACAAGAGATACTATGCCTACTCAAATAATTTGATTTATTTTAGAATGGCAAAAAAACATTTAAAGATATATTTAGAAGTACCCTTTCCTAAAGCTAAATACTTTAGCAGAGAGGATACAGGTAGTGACAAGGGCACCCTAAATACCGATTAAGCCCATTATATTAGTAATGTTAGGAATACTAATAGATAGGGCTGGGTATAGGGTTATTCAAACTGTCTAAGTTGAACCAATCTGCATATAAATAGGCGGTTTCATAGACACAATACGGACGGATGCGGTTTGGAATATGGCATGATTGTGAGTTGCGGGTGGGTTGCCGGTTTAACCCTCACCCGCAAGAAACCGCCCGCATTTAGACTTTTTTTTTTTAATAATAAAACCTGGACTGTTATTATTTTATTATTGCATTTTGGATGAATGTAAAAGTTAATGAAGAATTACTTTTAGGGAAGCATAGGATTTTGAATGATTTTACTTTAATTGTATTGTTGGGTAGTAGATAGTGAATGAGATTGATGATCTAGTTTACAATTTTGAAAGATGTGCTTGTGTTAGTTTATGATTTGATTTAAAAGTTTAGGATTTTGAATGATTTGTTTGTGTTAGGAATTAATTTTGTTGTGTTTTTAATTTTATAAGTTTTAATTCATTAATTATTAATGCTGAAGCATTTTAGAAAATTTGGGGGGGGGGAGGAAATGGCCAAAAATAAATATTTACAAAATGGGGAAAAAAATGCTCCAAAATAAATTTTTAAAGAAAAAAATCCAAATCACAAACCGACCGCACATCGGCGAACCCTATCCGCACAAACCGCAACCCGCACTGTGGACGGTTGTGGGTTGAATTTTTTCCAAACCACATATATACGGGCCACTTTAAACCAATCTGCAAACTGTCCAAAATCGAATTGCGACCACCCCTACTAATAGATATACCATATAAAACACATACTTATTTATGAGTTTAATCTCTTGACTTGAAACTAACATAATATAATATCTAATTAAGTATATTTATTGATACATTTGATAGTGTACACGGAGGCTCTTTCAAATTTCATTACCCACAAAACCATATATGGATTGTAAAAAAAAAAAGTTTAATAGAAACATTTCAAAAATAATTTTATATAAATATTTTATTTAGATTTCATCATCCATTTAAAAATTATTTGGACTGCACACAAGATATGGTTCCGGTTCCGAACGAATGATAGTTGAGATAGTTTCGAACACTCACTACTCCTCACTGTGACAGTTTCGGAAACTAAACTGTGTCTACACCAAACGAAGTTCTCATTCAACTGATAATCCATCATCCAATTTTCTTTGGTAAGTGAACGCCTATCTTGATATCTCTGCAATTTACTTTCTCATAGACAATTCAACGAATACCCATCATGCAAAACAAATCACACCTCTAATTTATGCTCTTCCCGAATTGAATTCTTTCTGATAATATTCATCAATGGCTGTTTTGGTACTTTGCAAATCAAGTATTTGCTGTAGTAATGACAATTACACTGCCCTACCTACCTGATAATAATAGACAATACCACTCGAAGTACAATGGGTCTATGGTGAATTGGAAGAAACATAGGTGAAAAATGGTGGGTCTTTGTGGGTCTGTGATGAAAAGCTCACATGGGTTAATGGCAGTGAGTGGGAAGCCAAATGGTGGTTTGTCTTCTGAGGAAGCAATTAGGGTTTTGAAGTCAATTTCTTCAGACCCAGAGGAAGCTTTTTCATTCTTTAAGTCTGTTGCTCAGCTTCCTAATGTTGTTCACACTACTGAAACATGTAATTACATGCTTGAGCTCTTGATGGTTCATAGGAGGGTTGGTGATATGGCTGTTGTGTTTGATTTGATGCAAAAGCAAATTATCTATAGGAATTTGAATACTTATTTGATCATATTTAAGGCTCTTCATGTAAAAGGAGGGATTCAGCAAGCCCCATTTGCACTTGAGCGGATGAGAAAAGAAGGGTTCGGTTCGAATGGGTATTCGTACAATGGGCTGATCCGTTTGCTTCTTCAGTCCAAATGTTGTAAACAGGCTCTGGAGGTTTATAGAAGAGTCGTTTCAGGAGGGATTAAGCCTAGTCTCAAGACCTACTCCGCGCTTATGGTAGCATCTGGGAAGAGAAGGGATGTTGAAACTGTCATGGGCTTACTTGAAGAGATGGAGAGTTTGGCGTTGAGGCTGAATGTGTATAATTTCACCATATGTATTAGGGTTCTTGGGAGGGCAGGAAAAATTGATGAGGCTTATGGTCATCTGAAGAGAATGGATGACGAGGGCTGTGGACCTGATGTAATTACTTATATAGTTCTCATCGATGCTCTTTGTCCTGCTGGGAAACTTGACAAGGCAAAAGAAGTGTTTCTAAAGATGAAATCCAGCAGCCATAAACCTGATCTTGTAACTTACATCACCTTGTTGGATAAGTTCAGTGACTGTGGAGATTTGGACACTGTAAGAGAATTTTGGAGCGAGATGGAAGCAAATGGTTATGTTCCAGATGTTGTTACTTTCACAATACTTGTTGATGCTTTATGCAAAGCAGGGAAGCTTGAGGAAGCGTTTGGTACCTTTGATAACATGAGAAAGATAGGGATCTTGCCAAATCTTCGTACTTATAATACATTAATAGGTGGACTTTTGAGAGTTAATAGATTGAATGAAGTGTTAGAACTTTTTGATGGTATGGAATCATTTGGCATGAAACCTACTGCTTACACGTATATCCTTTTCATTGACTACTACGGCAAGTCAGGTGAACCTGACAAAGCTATTGAAACTTTTGAGAAGATGAAACTCTGTGGAATTGTTCCTATATTGTTGCTTGTAATGCATCTTCGTATAGTCTAGTGGAAATGGGTAGGCTTGGGGAGGCAAAAGGTATATTCTATGGACTAAAAAAGAGTGGACTAGCTCCAGATTCTATAACCTACAACATGGTGATGAAATGCTACAGTAAGGAAGGGAAAATTAGATGAAGCCATCCAATTATTCTCTGAGATGATAGAAAGGGGATGTGATCCTGAAGTGGTTAATATCAATTCTTTGATTGACACTCTTTACAAGGCTGATCAAGTAGATGAGGCATGGGCAATGTTTTGCGGAATGACGGAGATGAAGCTTCCTCCTACTATTATTGGCTGGTTCGGGGAGAGAAGGGAAGGTTCAAGAGGCCGTGGAATTATTTGAGAGCATAACTGCACAAGGGTGCCATCCAAACACAATCACCTTCAATACACTTCTCGATTGCCTTTGTAAGAATGATGAGATTGATATGGCTTTGAAGTTGCTCTTTGAGATGACAAGAAGAAATTGCTTTCCCGATGTTTTTACTTACAACACTGTCATTTACGGTTTAGTTAGAGAGAACAGGGCTAATGATGCATTCTTATTCTTCCAGCAGATGAGAAAGATGCTCTATCCTGATAATATAACTTTGTGCACCCTTCTACCGGGTGTTGTGAAGGACGGGCGGATTGAGGATGCATTTAAGATGCCAAGAGCTTTGTTCACCAGGTTAGGAATCTGACAGACAACTCTTTTTGGAGAGATTTAATTGAAGGAATTCTGTGTGATGCTGAAATTGATCAGTCCATTTCATTAGTTGAAAGATTGATAGTTGATGGGCTTTGCAGAAATGACTCAGTATTGATTCCTCTAATTAAGGTTATGTGCAAGCATAAGAAAGCCCTCAACGCTCACGAACTTTTTGTGAAGTTTACCAGCAGTTTTGGAATTCAACCTACACTAGAAGCATATTATGTTCTGATTGAGGGGTTTCTTGATGTTCATCTCACTGAAATGGCTTGGGGTCTTTTTAAGGAGATGAAAACTGTTGGTTGTGCTCCTGATGTTTTCACCTACAACTTGTTGCTTGATGATCTTGGGAAGTCTGGGAGGGTCGATGAAATTTTTGAACTCTCTGAAGAGATGCTCAGCAGGGGATGTAAGCCTAACACCATAACTCACAATATAGTTATTGCTGGTCTTGTTAAGTCTAATAGAATAGAGAAAACCGTAGATTTGGTCTATGATCTTATCAGTGGAGATTTCAATCCCACTCCTTGTACATATGGTCCTCTCATAGATGGTCTCTTAAAGCTGGGAAATTTGGATGAAGCGAGGAGTTTCTTTGATGAGATGGTGGATTACGGATGTAAACCGAACTGTGCTATTTACAATACTCTTACAAATGGATTTGGCAAAGGAGGGGATGTGGAAACTGCTTGTGAGTTGTTTAATAGAATGGTTAAAGAGGGAAGAAGACCAGATCTGAAGTCCTACACCATTCTCGTAGATTGCCTGTGTATGGTGGGGAAAGTGGATGATGCTGTGCACTACTTTAAGGAATTAAAGTCGACTGGCATTGATCCTGATTTAATTTCTTACAACCTTATGATTAATGGCCTTGGGAGATCAAGAAGAATAGAAGAAGCTCTCTCTCTTTTCAATGAGATGCAGAGTAGAGGGATTATTCCTAACCTTTATACCTACAATTCCTTGATTCTCAATCTTGGGATTGCTGGAATGATCGAGGAAGCTGGGAAAATGTATGAAGAACTCCTACTTAAGGGCCTTGAACCTAATGTTTTCACATATAATGCTCTCATTCGAGGATATAGCATGTCTGGGAATCCTGATCGTGCATATGCGGTCTATGAGAAGATGATAGCTGGGGGCTGCAGCCCCAACACTGGGACATTTGCACAGCTTCCTAATTAATTTTGAATTTTTTGGGGTTACTCCTCGGCTTTTCATTGTCCTAATTTCTGATGCCAGTACTCGAGGCACGCAAGGTATCAATCCTTTGGATTTCTTTCTGGCATATCCGCAATATTCATCACTGGCTTTTCTACTACCTTTTTGAATTTTAGATTTCTGACATTGTTTGTGTATTAATTTTAACTTGGCAACCTTTCACTTAATTTTGCTTACACTTGTTTTTTTTTCCAGGAATGTTTGGCTTGATAGTACTTGATCATTTTGGTTGTGATAGTGTGGGCCTAGTCATGCTTGCAATGTTGGTGGTGAGATTGCTACTGCCATGCTTCAAAAGGTTCCAAGGTCTGTGGTCCGAATATTTGAGGTGCTTTTTAAGTTCTCCTGACTGTTGTCCACAAGGATTGTGAATACTCACATATTGTATATACATGTCCTTCAGGTTCTGGAGTGTAACATAAAAATAGTATTAGTGTAAATG
>NW_021025372.1:1404063-1438612 GCF_004153795.1 Camellia sinensis | reverse complement strand
TGTTGCTTGGCGTAACTCGTTAGTAAAAGAGCGGTTGTGTGATTATTTTTGGTACAGAAAGGGATGTTTATTACAATTATACTCGCAAGTTTTTGTCGCTATATGCTCTAGTGTGAAAAGAAAATTTTGAGCAGGCCAAATGGGAAGCTCTCTCAAAGTTGTTACATGTGAGAAATTATAATGGTGATCATGACATCATCTTTTTGGTTCATATTGTTTGTTGCAGCTAATAATTTGTCATGTGCATTGTTTGGTATTTTATTTTAATTTTAATTTTTTAAAATTATAGAGTGCATGCTGGACAAATTCGCGCCCACTGCTGTCTTTTCTCTTATGCTTTTTCCTTCTTCCATCCCTAATCTCTCTCACCTCTTGCACTAGACCTCCTCTCTTTAGTTTCTTCCTTCCTCTCAGATCCACGTTTTCTCTCTTACCCTCTCTCCCACCGCAACTAACCTACGCCCTTTCCCGACTCTGGTTGCTGTAAGTGGTACTATTATCGAACACAAGGTAACCTTAAGAACATTATCATAGCCCTTCGATTTTTTTTGGAATTCTTGAAGTGGCATTTTTTACCTAATTTTCTTAATTAAATCTTCATTTTTGTATATTTTGTTGACATTAGAAAATGAGTATTGACACTGGATTATCATATTAAAGTTTTCACATTGCTTAAACTTTGGGGGTCAGTGATTGCATAGTAATAAGATTTTTTTGTCCTGGTTTTAGAACATTAGGAGACATGATAGCATGATTATTTATAATTTTTATTGAAAAACTGATTACTGTTGGCCAATCCATCTAGTTGATTGGTGAATCGATACTTTTGCAAAATGTTAGATGTGCAATCGATTAGTCAACGATTTTTGTTGACTTGTAGAAAAGTGATCTTGAGTCTTTACAGAATGTTAGGGTTTTGTTAAAAACTTCCTTGTAATCTTTAACAAAACCCTAGATTCTCTCAACTCTCTGCCTTTATTCTCTCTGTATAGAACCCTTTCTCACGGTTTCCTCTAACCTCATCCTGTCCATCCATTCCCTCTCAATCGACAAAGGGATTCCTATGGTGGTATGGCAGTTTGATGATTGTTTGTAGGTGTTTCTGCAGCCATTTTCTTCATCCTGTTCCACCTACAATTGGAAGTTGCCACCATTGTTCGATCAACAACGACCATTTTGCCATCGCCGACCCCAACCCCTGTTGCAACCTCTACCCAGCAGCACCAGGTAATTCAATTAATCTTGGTCTCTCTTTATATCTTCCTCTCCTTTCCCAGATTTCTAAAGCTTAGCTATGTTTACATTTTCTGCAGTAGCTACCATCTCTAGTTGATGGATAAATGTGGGTAGGTAGATCATACCCCGTTTACCGTTTTCCTAAGGTATAGAACGTTTTGTTTTGGTATATTTGGTTAATGTGTTATTGTTTTGCTTATCTAAATCTCTCTCTCTTTATATATATAAAAAAATATATATTTTTGTCAGCACTCTAATTTATATGATATTTTATTTGTATTGTTATTCAGCAAAACACATTTTCATTTTGGTTTTTAAGTGTAATGTCTTTGTTTTCATCGCCTACATGTGAGAAGAATGACTTAATTTGGAGCATATGACAACATGCTAATTCACGTGTGATATTGAAACATAAATCTCAATAATATCAAGGTTGTTAAAATCGGGATCCTACGTTGGATCGTTGGAGGTGTTTATAGGATCGGATCGTAGAATCGGATCGAGGATCGTAAGATCCTACCGAAAAGGACAGATTACATAATAATTTAATTTAAATAAATATTTCTTATAAAGTATACACGAAATGAGCCTATATTCTATTAAAAAAAAGTGAAGATATTATGAAAAATATAATACTCTATGTAAAATGTACATATAATATTATACAATAGAAAACTCGATGGCAAAAGTATTGTATTTCATCAAAAAAGAAGGTGAAGAAGAAGAAAAATTCTATAACAAAATACTTTACAATCTACAATAATGCATAAAAAGTGAAGAAAAAATACTTAACAAAGTTGGATATGAAAATATATTAAAAGCTCAAAAGAATAACTTAACCGAATGATAAGGTTTGTCGTTAGCATCCCTGGTGGAGCGGATTCAAGTCACAAAAATAATCTCTCCAAAAATTGGGATAAAATTGCAATCATCTTATCCTCCTTAGACTCTGCTAAAGTTAAGTTTGTTTTTCCGACTATTTAATTTTTTTAAATTACCGCAATATTTGAATGTTTGTTTTCTAGTTTGTTTTTCTTAGTCTATTTGATTCAATACTACTTAATTTTTATTATTTATTTTGACCATATAAATTGGTATTTAGACAACGAACATAAAATTTACAATAAAATATGTCATACAATACAAAATAAGGCTTGTAAATTGGATCGGATAGGATCAGATTCGGATCGGGATTCTACGATCCTATAAGATCCCACTACCAGGGTCGAAAGATCCTACCTATAAGGAGTTTTTTACACGATCCGGATCGATTGTACTTAAATAGATCGTAAGATCGTAGGATCGTAAGATCCGGATCGGGATTCTGATAACTATGAATAATATTGAAATGTGTAGTTTGGATATGATGTCCTTTGTATTATTGAGAATGTAATTAATCTATTAATGAATATTGAAATTGTTGTTGAATTTTGATATTTGATATCTAAATATTTGAAATGTACATGAATTCTAGATATGAACTTTTGTCAAGTACTTGGTATATTGTGGGATGAATGGTGTCACTATACTCATGTGAGCACATTAGAGCTCTGTAACTCATATTATCACATAAGTCAACCATACTTACATTGGTGCTATTTATATAAAAGCTAACCATTGAATTTGCAAAGGCCAATGTGGTGGGTCCAACATGCTTCTTATTTTTTTAATTATCTAAAATTGATTGTCTGTTTTTTGTAGCTAATTTTGGTTACTAATTTAATTATCTTATGATTTGTGAATAACAATGTCATGATACATAAAAGGGGGTGGTTGGTCAATGACATGAGATGTTGGTTGGCTTTGATTGGGGTGATATTACATTGGGAGTGCTTGGTGGGTGGGTGGTTTTGGTTTTTATTGTGTACATCTTTGGGCTTCTCTGGCTAATTTGAGTTTGGTTTTTTCTTTGGGATCAATGTACAATACTGTTTTTGTTTTTTACCCCACCATTTTAAAGCATATAGATAGGAGTTTGCGTTATCACAAATTGATAGTGGCATGAAACGAAAGCATTCTATGTTGGGAAATCATTCTTGGATTTTGTGTTCATTTGTCACAAATTAAGGTATGATTTTATTTATTTATTTTACTTTTGTAGTTATATGATTAATTTAATGAAAATTTTGTTGGAACTCCCTTTATTATAAGTTTTTACTAGCATAACATAAATAAAAGAAATTAGTAACTCAAGTCTTCTAATTATTCGAAGACCAGATGATGACTAAAGTACCCTCCCATAAAACTAACCCTTGCACTCTAGTATCTTGTTAACAAAAATATATTTGATTCATTTAAAATTTTTAAAATATGATAATTTTGGAGGTGAAGGTGGATGTGGTAGTAGGCTGGTAGCAATGGCGGTGGTGGGGTAGGGACTGACAATGGTGATAGTAGAGTAATGATAGTAGTGGAGTTGAAATGGTGGTAGGGAGTAGCGAGGATGATAACGGTGGTGATGGTGGTTGTGAAATTGGTGGTCTTAGTGTAAGAGGCGGTACCTGTTGTCCAATACATTTGAATCCAATTGTTATTGAGTTTTCAAGATAAAACTCAGCCCAAGCCCAAGGATGAACTCATGGAAAGATCTAGTTTATGGGACCCTTTTGTACATTTTGAGTTGTATGTGTGAAAGGTGCTTTATTTTGTTGATGCAGGTTCTTCACCTCACATCTTTGTAAGGGTGATTAGAACTTGGTTGGGTATGACTTATGGGATAGTATTTATGTTTTTCTGGGGCCAACTACAAATTGACAAAATTAAAAATACAAAGTTTATTGTGCTAAGTGGCTCAAAACTTGGTTTTATTTTATTTTTATTATTATTAGTAATTGTCCCCTCCAAAAAAAATGATGAGTTAAGGAGTATTAATGATTTTCATTTGAGAAGAGTTTTCCATGATTTTTTTTATGCTAAATTCCTATGTGTATTTCCTCGTGTGATTTATGTGTGGTTTTCATTTATATAACTCGGCATAAACATTGAACTTCAAATTATTTTTCAAATGCATAATTTTTATTTTTGTTTTTTTTATATATAAAATTTGTCCTATTCACCTAACTTTAATTAACTTTGCATAATCATTAAACTTCAAAGTTGAGCATATAGGATACTACAAATCTAGACAGGAAAGAGATGGATCTTGATATGTAGTTTTTGTTTTGTGTTTTGTATATAGACATGTTTTTTTATGCATTACATGGTTATGTTATATTTTGCTTTGTCTCTTCAAGTAAATAGTCTGCTTTATATTTTATGTTTTATATAAATTTATGCTTTTTAGTTACCAAAATGGCCAAAGGGGAGAAACAATGGATTAAACCAGGTTTTCTAGCAAAACAAAAGCTAATAGAGTACAAAAAGGAAAGAAATAAGAGAAATAAAGAAGAATAATAAGAAAATGAATGCTCTACAAGTGAAGGGTTTAACAGCTTCTTTGATGGGTTCTACTCAGCCCAATCGTGTCAATGAGAAGGGAAAGAACATTAGGGTTGAGGTAGATGATAATGACTACATACCGTCAGATCATCATCATACTGATGATGATGATGAGTCCTTTGAAAGGGTTTGAGGATGAGGTACTATATGCATGATATAGGTTATGTATGATATCTAATTTTTGTTATTATGTCTCGTAACTATATATTCATTATTTTTTGTTATTATGTCTCACAATTGTTATTTTTTCATATCCAAGATTAGAATTCTTCGTAACCAATGAAGATGTTTAATAAAACGTTATTTTTTTCCCCTTTTGTTATTGTTTCATTGTATTTTCATATGTACCATGATGTGGAATCTAGGGTTTTTCATTTGGGTTTTGAAAATTTATATTACATGTGTATATGATATGATAAGAATTTAAAGCCCCATGCTATTTCCTTATTTCTATTTCACGATCATTGGGGTTTGATGTAATGAAAAGGTTGGAAAGTTTTTGGCAATTAGTGATTATACTTGTCACTGCAAGGGCCTTTACCAATTAAAGAGTTAAAATGGAAAATTTTGGCTAAATTTGCACATTTTGTTGAAAGATAGTAATCAAGTTAAAGTTTTGAGTAAATATGCTTTTTTATGTGCCCATTTAAATTTTTTGTCAATTAGATTTTTTTTTCATGGGCATGTGATAATTATTAGTTTTGCCTCTTATTTGCAGGTACAATTGTTTAGCTTTTGGACAACTTGGTATGCTATTACCTGTTGTTCGATTTGGATTTGTGGCAGTTTAGGGTAAGAAAAGCCTGTAGATTTAAGGTTCTAGAAGAAGGTATAAGAAAGGTTGAAGGTGTGTGGGGATTGAATAGGACAACATATTGTTTGGCTTTGACTTTCTTAAGATAGTTCTTTGGCAATTATTACATGTTGAGTTGTTTACACTTTTCTATAAACATTCAATTGAGTATATTTTAAGACATTCAGTGAAGCTCATGATGTGTAAATTTCTTTTCTGAAGCTGAGATTGTTATTTGAAGTCAAGGTATTGAACCACATTCATGTTTTTCAAATCTTTGTAATTAATGTATGTGTGGTGTCTCCAATGTCCGGTTTAGGAGTCCATCCCCTATCTTCCCTAAACCGTGGAGTACATCCCCTATCTTCTCCCACACAACACAATATATATAAACACATATCATATACAAGGTCAATCAATACATAAATTTGATGTATTATTCCAACCGCCATATTCGGTGACATATTCAATTGATTAGTTTTAGTTCGCCTAATCATCATGCATTGTCTACAACATTCAAGACTATCCTCCACCGATAGCCCAAAGCAGTTATTTCTAAACAGAAAATAAATGCGTCAAATAGATATAATATCAACATTTTCACAGGTGAGTGATAAATTAATCCAACTACACCATTTAATCCCATAATTTCCCAATTTCATTATTCTCAACTCAATTTCACATTTCCCCAAAATTAATTATACAAATTAATTTATCACAAAGCTAGGGCATATTTCCCTAATTCTCAATATCAACCCTAACGTCCAATTACATCAATACAACAACATCAATTCCATTTTTCAATGTTTCACATTCACATGGGTTCAACTATTTGAAAACCCCTCTTTTATAAATTACATAATAACCCTAACTTTTTCCAAAATTACCCAATATCACCAACTACTCAAAAATGACCAAAATTAAGACAAAACTCATAAGATGGAGTAAGGTATCCCTACCTCGAAATTAGAAGCTCAAAGGAGAAGACGACCAAAATCCAAAAGTACTCCAAATCCACAAATTTTCAGATTAAAACAAAGCTCACACCACCCTCTACCTTTCTTACAAAGGACTTGGGGTAAGAACACACAAGAAGGACATGAATACCTAGAGAGAAGGTGTGTAGAGAGAGAGAGAGCTCGCATCTAGGGTTTTGAAATCAAAAGAGGTGAAAAAGTGAAGTGTTTACCTGCTGCTGCCTACTGATATAACACAGGCTCGCTCGAGAGAAGGATTGGTCGCTCGAGCGACCAGACACAAAGAACCCTCGCTCGAGCGTAGAAAGCCTCGCTCGAGCCAACAATATTATGCTTCAGGTCTGCAACCCAGAAGCACGCTTGAGCGCAAGAATGCTCGCTCGAGCTAAGAAACCCAAAACATACACCTCTCTCGCTCGAGCCAAGAAACATAGCTTACAAGTCAAAATGAGACGCAAACGCATGCTCGAGCGCAAGACTTCTAGCTCGAGCCACCAGGCACAAAACTCAACTCTCACTCGAGCGAAGGAACCCTAGCTCGAGCGAAGGATCTAAAACAAAGAGCTCGCTCGAGCGACAAAGTTCTCGCTCGAGCGAAGACACCAAAATCTGGGCCGCAACCAACTGTTTCAAGACTCACCAAACCTTTTACAATCCTACCCAATACATCCTATAACTCAAAAATAAGGAATTAAAGGATGACAACAAGATATATACAACAACAAGCTCCACGGAACCTAAGTCCGGATACAACAACCAAATGGGGAAAGACCGGGATCGCTATAGGGTTTGATGTAATGAAAAGGTTGGAAAAATTTTGGCAATTAGTGATTATACTTGTCACTGCAAGGGCCTTTACCAATTAAAGAGTTAAAATGGAAAATTTTGCCTAAATTTGCACATTTTGTTGAAAGATAGTAATTAAGTTAAAGTTTTGTGTAAATATGCTTTTTTATGTGCCCATTTAAATTTTTTGTCGATTAGATTTTTGTTTCATGGGCATGTGATAATTATTAGTTTTGCCTCTTATTTGCAGGTACAATTGTTTAGCTTTTGGACAACATGGTATGCTATTACCTGTTGTTCAATTTGGATTTGTGGCAGTTCAGGGCAAGAAAAGCTTGTAGATTTATGGTTCTAGAAGAAGGTATAAGAAAGGTTGTAGGTGTGTGGGGATTGAATAGGACAACATATTGTTTGGCTTTGACTTTCTTAAGATAGTTCTTTGGCAATTATTACATGTTGAGTTGTTTACACTTTTCTATAAACATTCAATTGAGTATATTTTAAGGCATTCAGTGAAGCTCATGATGTGTAAATTTTTTTCTGAAGCTGAGATGGTTATTTGAAGTCAAAGTTTTGAACCACATTCATGTTTTTCAAATCTTTGTAATTAATGTATGTGTGGTGTCTCCATGGAAGATTCAAGTATCTACCGAACCAAGTTAGAGCTTTTGGGATGCTTGCTGGAGGCACTGGCATTACCCCAATGTTCCAGGTACCTAACTTGTTGATAAAAGATGAATAGCTTTTCCAAAACGAGGACTCTTTCTGTGTTGAACAAAAAAGACGTAGTTTATCTTTTACCCCTCAAAAGTAAGTTTTATCCTTTTGAATTTTTTTATTGTAGTCCCACTATTTGTCATGAAAATATAAATTGATATTTCTATTACATGTTTAAATTAATTTGTCAATTTTATGTTATGTTTCATATAAAAAAATTTGTTAGGTGCTTGCAATTGATATTTTTGTTGTAACAAATGCATATTTAAAATAAGGGTAAATTACACTAACACCCCTTGAGGTTTCTGTTTAATACAGATCCTCTCTCACGTTTGAAAAATTACACTTAACTCCTTGTTAGATTAAAATGACATATTTGTCGCTTAGCCTTTATACATATAAAATAATAAAATAATGTTGATATTTTGTTCATGTCATTTCAAGATAAATAACAATCATCTTTTTTGGTTTAATTAACACAAAAAATTATTTTTTTTTATTTTGTGTTTTTTTATTTGTACTGAATCTTTAAAAATATTTTAAGCAATTTTTTTATATTTTAGATACACCTAATCTAGATATACTTTAGAAGTATAATATTTTGTGAAATTTTTCTTTAAATTCACCAAATACAAAAAAAAATTAAAAAAATTAAAAAAATTCAGCAATACTGTAATATATGTGAATGACAGTGTTTGGTAATACTGTAATAAATGTGGGTGAATAAATGAGAAAGAAAATGATGGTGGAAATAAAAATGAAAATTTCTATTCATATATAAAAATTTATTATAAAAATGTTGATATAGTGATGTTGTCGTAAATAGAAATCATGTTTATAGATGTTTTGTTCTAAAGTGAAAAGTCACGGGAAATTCTATTTCCATACACTACTTCCTCTCTTTCCACATATTTTCTCAATACACACACTAAATAAATTTAAATTATTAACCTTCACTCAATACACATCCTATCATACCAAAAATACCCTTACCATCATCATCCTCCAAACCCTAACCCTAACAAGCCACCACTGTTGTTGTCGCTGCTGGCGGCACCTCTTCCCCTCCCTTTCACTTCTAGTCATTACCCCCACCTCTCCCTCCACCCGCCGGCACCACTTCCACGACCTCCATCGCCGAAATCGATCCCAGTCTTTATTAATGTTCATCTTTATATTTGTATTGTTTGATTTTTATCAATAATTTTTTTTTTTGGGCTATTTCAAAAAAAGGGGTACAAGACACGGAGGGGATTTGTCGACTAAAGTTTTTCCATTTCATTCTATTTTTTAATTTTATTTTATTTTATCATTTTTACTTTAGTTTTCTTCATATTTTAACTGTAATTGAACAAAATATCCTTTTACAACAAATGTTTGAGTCATCACACACAAATTAAGATCATCATAAAAAAAAAAAGAAAGCTTTTGAAGAAGTGTCCAGTACAAAACGTGCAATTAATTAATTTACTAAATTTAAGGTCGTGCTCATGAATATATGCTTGCATTGGTCTAAGACAGACAGCTTCTTCATCACTGAGAACACTAGATTTGCTTTGCTGCCACCCTTTAACATTGATTTCCATATAAGAAACATCACTTTTAGATAACGAATAAAGATTAAAGAGTTAGAGTTAGGGTTTTGAGAAAGGGATATTTTAGTAATTTAATTTTAAGATAAAAATGTAATAAAAAAAAAACATTAAGTTTGTGAAAAGAGAGGATGTAGTGTGTGGAAATAGAATTACCCAAAAGTCACCATTAAGCTATATCATTGTATTTCAAAATTTTATATAAATTTTATGTTTATATAAAATGACATAAAATTTATGTTTGTATTTTAGCCTATTTATGTTTGTATAGTTGGTTATATGCATTCTTGATTTGGATATGGTTTTCTAGAGGTGGATGGTTAAACAGTTTTTGAATGAAGAAGCTTATCAATGTATATGTAGGCTTTTGTGAAACATTTTTGACGTTGATAGAGCTTGTATCTGTAGTAGGGACCTTTGTATTTAGCTTGAAGAATTATGAATATTGAACTATAACAAATTTATTCCTCAAAAAAAATATAGAGATTTAAACAATATGGACTTTATTGGTTTCGTCTGTGAAGTATGGACACGGATAAGTGACACTACACGGACACATGAACACGTAAATTTTAAAAAAAAATGAGGGACACGACACTTTAGGGACACGTTCAATATATATAATTTTATTTATTTATTGTATGTAAAAAAAAATTAAAAAAATTTATTTATATTTATATTATGTTATTTATTTATTTTAATATCAAATATCATTCATAAATTAATTTTTTTTACAAAAAAAAATTAATGTTTTAACAAACAAGAATATTAAAAAAAAATTAAAAAAAAAAAGTAAAAGAGGGAATAAAAAAGATTTTTTCGTTACCAAAAATAAAATAGGTAAAAAAAAAAGAAAGAAAAAACAATAAAGAAGAGAAGAGAGAAAGAGACAACAGTCTTTATTTGGGTGGATATGAGAGGCAGATAGTCAAAACACAAAGAAAATGAGCGAAAGAGTCGAACAAAGAAGCAAACGGAGAATCGAACAGAGAAAGAGGGAGAGACGAACACAGCAAGAGAGAGACAGAGAGAGACGAACAGAGATAGAGAGACAAAAGAAACGAAGATTCGAAGAACATGAAGGTGTTATGTTCTAGGACATCTCCAAAAAGGGTTTCAAAAATCTTGGATGAACTAGAACCAAAACCGGAACTAGAGTTAGAATCGCCATTGTTTGGTGGATCTTTGGGTTTCTTTGCCATTACATTTGATTCGATTCCATCAGTTAAGCAGTAGAGGAAGCGGCTGTGAAGAGAGAATTCAAATTTGAGGGTTGGGATCACAGAGAGCACCAAACAGAGGGAGAGAGCGAGTTGAACGCACAGATTGGAAGAACGCACCTCGATCTAGCCTCGACCTAGGGCTTCAACAAGTTTTTCACCCTTTCTCTTTCTTTATCTATGTTTATGTCTCTGTCTCTGCCTTCAATGGTTAGGGTTTCTCTCTTTATCTCCAATGGGGTAGGGTTTCTGTCTCCGAAGAGTGTCTGGTTGCAAAAAAAAAGGGGGGGGACACGTTAGGTAGAGTGTTCGGCATGTATCCACCGTGTCCGACGAGTGTCCATGTCCGACACATGTCGGACACCCATACGTTGCCTCTGGAGTTGTCCGTGCTTCATAGGGTTGTGTCTTTGTTCAACTTCATTTGCCTCTTGAGAAATTACATGCTTTTGAATTTTTTTTATTATTTTGTTGATATGACTTTTTTTTTTTGGGGGGGGTTATGTAAGGTGCTTTAATGGTAGTTCCTCTCACTTGCAGTTTTCATGTTTTGAAGGACTCTTGTGGAGCTTCTGTTCTTTCCCACTTGTTCTTTCATGTTGGCTGACGCTTTTCACATGGTAAGAATATCTTTATTCTTGCTTTTAGTTTTAAATTTATTTTATTGCTACTTCAATAGTTAATGGAAACTGATTTTTATACTGTTGTTTCTTTTTTTAAACTTGCAGATTTGGATGCTTGCCATTTCAAGTTCACACAAAAGTTGTGTAGATTTTTCTTTTCGTTATGAATACTTTGGTGTGGTCAGTCAGCATGTTAATAAGAAGCACTGACTGTGGTATAAGATCCAGTTTCTAACAAGAGCAAAAAAAATGTCTACTGCATGTATCCACTCAAAATTCTTAGACATTTGGTTTGCAATACTCATGATAACACAATGTCCTTACCTTCTTAATGTTGACCTTCATAATGAAGCATGTACTTTTGATGATTTATATGTGGATGAGGCCATCCCACATGAGACATACCATTTCATGTTCCTATAGTGAGGATAAATTTGATGGAAGTGAAGGTTTTGGCGATGATTTAAGCTCAACAAATGGACAGGGATGGTTAACCCTTTTACCAAAGGTGATTAGTGATAATAGTACCTTTTTTTCCAAACAGAGATACACAAAATCAAATTTAGCTTGTTTAAATAATTGATTGGCAATTCATTAGAGATTTTGAATTATATGAACACAACAGAAGAAAATGTAACATTCAAACACTTTGGAAAAAAATTAGCTAAATTTCATTCACTGAGTAAAATACTTGATATACACATACATTTACAAAGTAATTAATGCTCAATTGACCAAAAAATATTCAGCATACAATGAAGCTACTAAATTGCATTTTCTTCTTAAAAAAATAGTTTATTTCTAAACATTCATATCCTTTGGAATCAGAAGCATTTTCTATGTACAAGTGATGGCCTAAACACATTGTACTATGCCTTAGCAATCTGTATCTAGGACAACTCAAAACTTATTGTAGAAACTGATAGTGAGATCTTCATATCATCCTAATAGCTCACAATCCCATGTTCAAATATATGCATCATTCTAGCCCATGCCAATCATATCATATACCAATGTGATGGAGTCCATCAAAATGCTGGGGAACATAGCTCTCTGAGGTTGTTTAATAGGTGACCTACCTACAACAAAGATATAGCTCATGTTCTTCCAATTTAAAATAAAATAAAGGAGAAATAAACTTCATGTTCTTCCATTTTTTTTCCTACCAAGTGAAATCACCCCATATTTTCATTTAACAAAAACATTTTTTTTTTTTCTGTTTCATATTTTTAAATCTAGTATTTAAACAAATCTCATGATCTAATACTTACCTGGAGTACTTGAATTCAAATTCCAACATATTTTAATCTAAACAAAAATTCTAGCATGTTAAAAATGACTATAGCACCTAATCACAATCTCTAAGAGTCCACTTAAACACGGTATTTCATCAAGAGTGAAGTGGTTACAACATGTAACAAATAATATTCCAACTCTTAACATGATTTTGAGTTTTTAAAGTTCAATTTTAGAAATGAGACATTTTGTTTCAGCCAAGATACAACAACAACGAAGCAATCAGGCAAAGATACACCGGCAACTCAAAACAAAGTAGCCAACTAATCAATAAACCAATCAAGTAAAGTACCATTAACCAGGTTAAACAGCAGCATCCATGAGGCATAAAATCAAATCACAAACAAGCTCTAATACTAACAAAATCAAATATAAAATCAGTCACTGAAAATTCTTTGAACTCCTTAGGTTTTGCCCGAGATGTTACATTAGACATAACTCTATCCAGAACGATTTTTGTCACGTCCCAATTTTTTATTACTCGAAAACATTACCAAAGCTTCTAAATTTAGGTACTTTTTTTTTTTGTAACAAACATTCATTACCCTTGAGTAATAGAAATACAATGATACATGTTCTCTCTTTCTCAATAAATACAATAATAATAATGATACATGCCAATCTCCTACTAAGAAGCTACAAATAAATAAATACAAATATCAATATACAACAATTACTTTCTTCACATCCACAACGAGATTACACAGACTTATGGACTTCGTAACTCTTCAACTATGAATCTAAATTTTCTTCCTGTAAAAAGATAAAACATCAAGAGGTGAGCACGAATGCCCAGTAGGAATCTCATAGTTCTCAATCAATAACTAACACACAGATAGAAATGATTATGCATGCAGGGTGATACCATATAGGAGAGTGACATTTTGTAATTTCAAAATATCATAAGTAGAGTACCTTTTTCTAAAAAAAAACTATTTAAACAACTTTAAGAAAAACCTTCAGCCATTAAAAATCATCCCTTAACTTTAGAAAATCATATATCCTTGTGAAACAAACATATTTAAGAAACAATATCATTTAAAAGTTATTAACCAATTCTCAAAATATTTCTTATTTAATTCCCATTTTTAATATTCCTCTTTTACTTTCATTCTTCTTTTCTACTCATTATTTTAATTTAGAACCCCATAACTTCAAGTTCAAGTGCCTTTTTGACTTGCTAACAATTCTCCTATACTCAATTCACACCGTTAATTACACTCTCAAAATTTCATGTCAAGATAACACAAGATTAATAAACCCCTTTCAATTCAATCCTGTACTTAATTAAAGAACAACACTCACAATTTACTTTTATTGCCACAACTACTTCATTAAGTTTACCGTCACAGTCCATAATCCTCATACCCATTTTTGGTTTCCATTCTTTACAAATAATGTCTATGCACATTTCCTCTTTAAACCATATTACACATCAATATGCAATTTCACAAATTCATCACAAGTCACAAATAACATCATTAACTCAACACACTTCTCAACACATAGCTCAACACAATTCATCTTTTGCCGACTTACTACGGCGGGACAACGGGCACCCAATCCATAACACTTTCCACCATTCGCCGGCTACTATACGGCGGGAAGTGAACTCCCAAAAACCATTTTCTCAAAAGCCATTTTCTTCCAAAAAATATTTTTCAACTTTTTAAAAACCATCCCCCACATTTGCCGGCTACTATACGGCGGGATGTGGGCACCCAAAACATTTTCGAAAACCATCCGTTTTTCCACTTTTGCCGGCTACAATACGGCAGGACTATGTGGAGACCCAAAAATCATTTTTCCACTTTCGCCGGCTACTATACGGCGGGACTGTGTGGACATCGAAAAACATTTTCCCACATTCATCCAGCGATAAGCCTAGATAGGGCAATTGGGCACCTTTAATTCAAACCACCCCCACATTTGCCAGCTACTATACAGCGGGACGTAGGCCCCCAAAAACCTTTTTCTACAATTTTTAAAACCATCCCCCACATTTACCGGCTATTATACAGATGGTCGTGGGCACCGAAAAACCATTTTTTCAACTCCCTGCGTGAGTACTAACACAACACCACCCAACACAACTCAACTCAAATTCAACACAACCCAACACAACACAACTCACAATGATTCAACACAATTCAACATAGCCAACACATTTCAACATAATCAACACAACTCAACATAATCACCACAATTCAACATAATCAACATTATTCAACATGATTCAACTCAACACCACTAAATATAATTCAACATAATTCAAGATAAATTCTTAAATCCCATTTCAACATTCCATAACCAAGTTTATATCATCCGCATCATCAACAAATCTTTTCCTTCCAATTTCATTTCATATTATAACATGATTTACAATATCCATAATAAAGGTTCAATCGCTAATTTTATTAACACATCTTTTCCCCCAAAACATTTCATATTATAACATAATTTATAATGCCCATAATAAAGGTTCATTCGCTAATTTTTAACATAATTTTCAAACACTTCCAAAATTCAATTAAACTTGTATATATACAATTCAACCTCTCAATTTCATGATTCTACTTTCAATTTGGGCAAAATCATTAATTATCATCATGAATCAACCTAGGGTTTTCAAGAAAAATTAAGATTTTCAAGAAAAATTCAAACTTCTCAAACCATTACTTTTTATTCCAATTTTCCCATTCATTACACACCTAAGGTTCATAATCCATAATCTTAACCCAACACTTCAAACCCTAAACCCCCAAGTTCCATGATATAACACTATATGCTCAAAATATAGATTTTGCATTTATATAATCAAAATACCACAAATCTTTCTGTTCATGCAAGTATTGAAGAAGAACTAGGACCCCTACCTCAAGAATCAAGCAAAAGAGCAAGCTTTGATGAGATTCCTTCCCAAATCCGAATTCCAATCGGTTAAAAAGTGAGATCTTCAAACCTTCTTCACGTTTTTGTAAGGGATCTTGGCCAAATCTTTGAGAAATTGGAGGTATTTGGGCCGAAATCTCTAGGATTTTCGGACCTAGGGTGAGAGGAAGGAAGAGGGAAAAAGAAAGTATAAAGAATGGTCTAGAAACCCACTTTTTAAGTTGCTAAATTCGCTCAGTCCACTCGAGCGTCTCTTTTCCCGCTCGAGCGTACCTACTTCCAGCACAGATTCCAAAACTTCAAACAGGTATAATTCTCTCATCCTAACTCCGTTTTAGGTTGTTCTTGTGTCCAAATTAAAGCCCGAAAACAAGCTTTCCAATGGTTCTAGCCTCACACCCAAATTCAAAGTGTGGAAAAAGAAAAGGGCAAAAGAGTGACGGCTGATCGTAGGCAAATTATTCGAATTAAAGTTTTTGGTCCAATCTTACTTTACCATCATGTTACCACCTCAATCAATACCCCAAAATAAAATAAGGAAGTTCCAAATACACTAATAAAAATGTCAAGGGCAATCTCGCTTTCCACGCTTGAGCGCGCAAACCAACAAAGCTGTCCACTCGAGCGACCACTTCTACGCTCGAGCGGGAATTCACAACTCTCAGAATTTCGGACCGTCTGCAAAAATACTGAGGACCTCTCAAGTCCGCACGAGCGTCAACTCCCCCGCTTGAGTGAAAGGAGAAATTCTATATCATTACAATTTTCCAATCCAGATTCTTGTTGTTAAATACAATTATTCCACACTACAATATTGAAGAAAATATTTTATGATTCAAAGGAAAGCTCGGCAGAAATTCAGTTACATACCACATAATGAGAAATCCAAGCTAGCTATAAAAAAGATTAGCCTTCAAATCACAAGTTAAATTCTATTAAAATCAATACATAATTTTCTTGTGTTACAACATATGTAAAATTCTCAATTAACCAATAATAAATTTCAAAGCAGTCAAAAGCTAGTAATTAATTACATATATGTTACGCCCCTAGGGGTTGGGTTCAGTGGATAGGGCTTGGCACGAAAATGCTTTCAACCCGTGTTCAAGTCCCCATTGCCTCTTAGTGTAGCGCCCTTGCGTTCCCCTGGTTTGGCTTGTTAGATCAATAGTTGGGGAAGCCTTTCCTGGGGCTAGGGTCTAGCTAAGCCTATGCCACCTCTTTTTTTTATACCCCCAAAAAAAAAATTACATACATTTTACGCGAAACAAGAGTCAAAGATGATAGAGAGCAAGAGAGCAATGGACAAAAAATCATAGAATGTAAATAATTCTTTCATTTTTCTCATAATTAATTCTTTCTTTCACTTTCCCTCCCCTCAATCCAAACGAAGCATAAAAATATTCTAAGAATTTCATTTTATTCACATCCATTTTTAGCTAGTGGTGCCCAAACCTCTTCCACTCTCACAGTACCTAAGTCTTGCACAGAATAATTGTGCATCCTAATTGAGTAAGACATACTTTGAGGCTAAAAAGAAGTCCTATTCTATCCCGCCTATGCCTCAAGTAGCTTTTGATTGAAACCTAGTTGCTTTTAGTTTCAAAGCGAAAGAGAAAGTATTGACTAATTGGACTACAAATTTTTTTTAAACAAGGGAAAGAAAGAATAAACATATAAAATTAATAAGACAATGCTAGGAAGTTTAATGGAGTACAAGAGCAAATAATCCACTGAATGTGAAAGAAAGACAAACTGGGACACTAGCGTGGTTGATTGAACTTTAATAGTCACCCTAATAGAAAGAAGAGAACTTCAGATGGCAGAATGATAGACCAGCATTTAGCATGTTAGATCATAACGCGAAAAGATGCAGCTCCGTCACTATCAGGAATAAGGAGTGAAGCCAAATCAAGAACAAATCTGATAAAAAGAGACCAATGGAATACCCTAGACAGCAAGCAATTCATGAGAAATCCCCTCACCAGTTACTCCAAGTAAAAATGTGAGACACACCGTGAGTTCTCTAAAGTTGGGAGAAACACATGCATAAAAGTATCCAAAAAGTACACTTGACAATGTGAACTGATCAGATGTAGTGACAAATAACTCAAGGGAAGAAAAACCAAATAACCTTTAGAGGAAGTTCATTTCATAATTTCAAACATAAAACACCATAAATATGGAGCACAAATAGTGAATTAGAAAAATATATATATTGAGTACAAAGGTTCTCTAACAGTCGTTACAGATTGATTCAATCCTTTAAAATAGTTTGGGCAACCTGCCAGTTGAATTGTCACAATTAGTGATCATTATTTCCCAAATTCCAGAACTTAACTCGAAGAAACCCCACATTGCTGATTGGAGTTGATAGCAATTAAATTTAAATTTCTTTTGGGGGAACTGTGTTTCAGTGAGACGAACTCAAAATAATGGCTACGTGCACCAGAGCACAAATGTTATTTGGATAATAAATTTATCAAGAGAACCAGAACTCCTAAATGCCATGATAGCTAAACAACAATTTAAATGACACAAGGTGTTATGCAATCCCAACAAATTAAATTTAAAATTAAACACCAACCAATGCACACTAGCCAGTGCTCTGCAATTCTAAAAAATATAAAATTAAACACTACACACTAAACAATCCATTCCAAAACAATAAAATTAAAATTAAATATTAAATAAGTAATACATCAAATTATCAAAAGCACCTCAAAACCCTGCAAGTGGTATGCAAACTTTCAAACATAACTAAGTTAAGAAACAACTAACATGCCTATGCAGTTCAATACAAAGCTAGACATTTGGTCATTGATAGTCCATTAATGTGTAAATTTTGTTAAATTATCTGTCTCTATAAATCCCAATGGTATTATAAATCTCAATGACGGTTCATTAATGTGTAAATTTTGGTTGTGTGTAGCATTTTCAAAATCACAAAATCACACCTGAAAAAATAAATCAAAATCTTCAATAAAAAATTAAAACCTAAGAGTATGAGGAGAAATGTCTGCATTTGAAAATTGAAAATGGAAGATCCAAAGTCTCCCCCATGTACAATTGCACTTGTAAACCTTGCAAAACCCAGATTACAGAAAATATTATTGCACCTCTAAAGTCTTTAAACAAACTAAACTGCTAAAAGAATTTCCCACTTATGCCTGATTTCATGAAGTGAACAAAATGTGCATGTTCTGTTAGGATTGTATGCCTAATGGGTGATCATAGTTTGTGTCACCAGGTAAGCTTTGTTAACCAAGGGGGAAAAAAACACTTAATATGGCTGTGTGCCTAATGAGTATGTAATTATGTTGCCACAAAAGAACACGCGACAAAAAGCACTCACTCACAAAAATATATTCAACACAACAATGTTTATAGTAAAATCATAAAATTCAAGCAAATCAAATAATCCAAAGCCTTGACAATGAAATTATTGAACAAATACCTCAAGTCACTATTTTAATGTAAGTATTTATTTACCAAATTTTTAATTTTAGGAACTTTAATGTTAGTATTTCTTTATCAAATTTTTAATAATAGGAACTTTAATGTTAGGTTTTATTTTTCATGCATACTACATTATTAAAATTATAAAAAATAATTTTTTTTACGAACGTATCCTCGCAGTATTTGTATCCTACTTTTTCAAATTTTAGCATATCTGCGTATCTGTATCGACGTATCCCGTATTCGTGCTTCTTAGGAAAGAAAACAACTCGAGAGAGAGGAGAGTAGACAGATCGACAAAGATAGAGAAGAAGAAGAGGAGATAGATTGATAGAGAGAGAGAGAGAGAGAGAAGAAGAGACAAGACTTGTCGAAGTCGAAGGGGAAGTTGAAGAGGAGATCGATAGAGAGAGAAGAAGAGATCGATATCTTCACACTTTCGAAGTTGGCGACCAAATTCTCTCCTTGCTCTCTCTGCAATTAGGGCTCTGCCGTATCCGTTTGTAAAGAGCTATGTCCCAGCTGTATCCCGTATCCGTACCCATATCGTGTCGTGTTGACATGAGTACCTCCCAAAAAACAAAGAGTCCGTGTAACGTAGGTCTTGGCAACCTTTTAGGGCATACTTTAAGGAATCATTTAACTTTTTTTCTTTTAACAATTCTTTATGCTTAGGATTTTGACAGTTTGGCATTCCTTTTTGGCAGATATTATTGTGTAATACTGTATGTTTACTTTCATTGGCAATTCAGCTCTTCTGTCTCAGCACTTGCAGGGAATGCGTCTTTGATTGCATACACTGTATTTGCTTCATGTGTGATTGGAGAGGGCTTAAAATTCCTCGACTCTTCTAATTTTCTCTTAACAATTTCCTACCATGCTTTCTGTCTTTATCTTTGTGTGTGTGTGTGTGTGTCCTCAATACATAAGATTTGTGGTCAGAGGTGTTTTGAATTTTAAACTCCCCTCTCCCCCAAATACTCAAATACTGTTAAAGATTGCCAAAATCAAACCAAGAGGACGGAGCATCTTTGGTTCTGAATAGTACCTCCTTGCAATTATAATTCAAATCATTAATATTGTAATGTGACAATTTCTAGTTGTAGAAATTATTCAAATCAACATAAAATACGTCCCTTATTGCATATGCATTTAAAGCATTAAGAAACATGAAGATCAACTCTAGTTTCCTTCAAATCTATTCACCATATTAAGATATGAATAATTTGTGCTCTATTTTTATTATCCAATCTAACTTTGTCCAGGTTGAATCACTAAGTTTATTTGTCTTTTAGTGCAGTTGTTGGCATATTATCTCATCGTTCTGACGGGCTACGATGTTGACTGTAAGGAAATATGTGTTACCTTAGGCGGAAAAACACCCACACAATAAGATCTGAAAGCTTGAATTATGACCCCTTCTTGTTGCAAACTCCACATCAATAAAGAGGCTACTAGAGTCTCCCTTATGGAACACACACTCCAAATTCCAAGGTACAAAAATGGTGACCTTGGAGAGATGAATAGAGAGAGAAATATGTTTTGAGTGATCTCTTATGGGTAAACTACCACACAACACACATATATTTCTTTTCTCCATATTTGATATATAGAGATATGTAAATAGAGATCCACACTCAATAAAACACTTATAGATAATTAAATAGTTATCTTATCATATAATTCAAATAACTAAAGATAATACAATAATTATCTTATTATTATATGATAATAATCTTGTAACCCATGTGGATGGTCCATGGGTTATGGATCGGGTCGGAACCGATCCAATTCCCAACATCTCCCACTCGTCCACATTTGGCATCGTTTCTCAAACTCATTCTATCCACTCTTCATGCAGAAAAATAGAGCGTATGACCTAACGAGAAAGTACAAGATAGGAGTGCTATGTTAAGTCACCATCAAGCTAACATAGCACATCACTCAAAAAACTTGTTTATACCCCAAATTCATTAGATCACACCAAATCAAGCATTTTAAATCCCTCATGAGTCAACTCATGAACACGCTTGACTTCAAATTTGTATTTGTACTCATGACTATATCAAGAACACAAATCTGACATAATCGCCCGGGCAATAAGTTACAATATATGGGTATAAAATCTAAGAATTTTCCCTAGCCACTCATGTCAATCCACTCAAACTTGACTGCTTTCCTAGACATGGTCCTCTTGATCGTATTCATCACGATCCTAGGGTGACATGCTAAAGTAGCAACATCGAGTCATCACTTCATGACATAGTTCCAAGTTCAAGGGCATAGTATAAACCAATTAACGGCTTAATAGGGTTCACATAGTGCTGAAGTAGGGATTCATCTAGCTACTCCCTTACATGGTCGACTATAGCACATACAATATGATATGTATGCTATGATAGAGCTCCCGCTCAATTGGGTTTGTTACTCTCTATTGCATACGAATCTTAGTCTAGTCGCTATACAAGCGCCTAACCTGAGTTTTTTAGCCTAGTCGTTTATCAAGCGCCTATCTAAGACCTCACATTCGGCTATATTTAGGCTTTATGAAGTTGTGAAAAAACTTCATGTTTGACTTATATAAGTCTCATCTCAACTAATGCCAAGGTGACATTTACTAATAAACCAAATTTGTTCGCTCCCAAGTAACAAAACATTTACCTCGCTTGCTTTCCAAGCGCCAAGATAATCTATGTCTCATCCTGCTCGCTTTACAAGCGCTAAGGTGATCGCTAGTGTGAGAGGACCGATCTTAGCCTGGTGACATAAATGTAATTCAAAATATGTGCTCAAACAATCCATCATTATGTAAAATAAAAGGGAAAACTAATTTCATTAATGCATAAGATCAAAAAAAATGGTCCATCTGATACAAGCATATCAAATCCTATGTAAGCCTAAACCCCTAACATGTCTATGAAAAACATCCCTTGCAATGGGTTTGGTCAATGGATCAGCAACCACGTCACTAGTAGAGACATGCCTTAGGACCACCAATCCCTACGCAATGATATCTCTAATAAAGTGATAATGGGTATCAATAAGCTTAGTTCTCACATGATAGTTAGGATCTCTTGCATAAGCTATAGCAGTTGTGCTATCACAATAGACCACAACAGCCTCATCTAAATGCCCTATTACACTCAAGCTCTGTAAGAATCTATTTAACCATATTGCTTCTTGAACAGCAGCAGTGCAAGCTACATATTCTGACTCCATCGTGGACAAGGAAACACACTGTTGTTTCTTACTGCACCATGAAATGTCTCATTCTCCAAGTACAAAAGCATAACCAATAACTGATTTATGTTCATCTCTATCAGCAGACCCACCTGCATCACTAAATCTGAATAATCTAAGAGAACCACCTTGGAAGCATAAAGCGAAGTCTACAGTCCCTCGCAAATACCAAAATATCCTCTTAACTGCAACCCAATGTGCAACTCCAGGATTACTTTGATATCAGCTAACCATCCAACTATGAAATATATGTCAGGTCGAGTACACATCATAGCATACATTAGACTACCAACAGCACTCACATAGGGAACATTAGCCATCTGCCTCTTTTCTTCCTCTGTTTTAGGACTTTGCATGGTGTTAAAAATTTGACCTTTCTTAATTGGAGTGTCTATTGGTCTCGAATAGTGCATACGAAACCGCTCTAAAATCCTCTTTATTTAAGTCTCTTGAGACAAACTAAGAAGTCTCTTAGAATGATCTCTGGAGATCTTAACTCCTAGCACATAATTTGCCTGACCCATGTCCTTCATCTCAAAAGTAGAAGACAACCACTTTTAAGTGGAATGAATCAACTCCAAATCATTCCCAGGTAACAAAATATCGTCTGCATATAATGATAAGATAAGAAATGTATTCCCAATCCTCTTGACATACACGCAATGGTCTTCTTCCATCATCACAAAACCCATAGTGACAATAACTTGATGAAATCGAATATACCATTGCCTAGAGGACTGTTTTAGGCCATAAAATAGAACGCTTCAAGCGACAAACCTTGCGTTCTTTTCCCTTAACCTGAAAACCTACTGGTTGATCCATATAGATCTCTTCGTCTAGTTCTCCATTGAGAAATGTTGTCTTTACATCCATTTGGAACAATTCCAAATCTAAATATGCGATGATAGCTAGAATAAGGCGAATTGAGGCAAATCTCACCACATGAGAGAATGCATCCTCATAATCTATACCCTCTTGTTGGGTATAGCCTTTTGCCACGAGTCGAGCCTTGTACTTGTCAATTGATCCATCAGCCTTGTGCTTAATTTTTAAGACCCATTTGTCACCAATGGTCTTGCACCCAGGCAGAAGGTCAACTAACTCCCATACATTATTCTTAGCCATTGAGCTCATCTCTTCCTATATAGTAGTTATCCATTTTTTCTAAATTGGGTGATTTTGTGGCTTCCTCAAAAGAAGTTGGCTCATCAGCATCCACAGAAATACTTATAAAGGACTCTCCTTCTATATTGAAGCATCGGCGAGGAACTATTCCACGTTGGCTTCTACGAATCTGTGGATCTTCAGGGCCTCCTAATGGTATACTTCCACTAGGTAAATGATCGCTCCCACTATCTCTAACAACCATCGATGAAGTTATAATCCATCATCCTGACTGTTTGATATGGAAGGTTCTTCTAACTCATAGAGTTCAAGATCCTTTTCTACCTCACCAATGGTTGGAAAATCTTCTTCTAGGAAATCAACATCGCGTGACTCTATTTCAATCATTCCCCCATCTGGTTGTTCACCATACATAACATAGCCCTTAGAGTGCTCTGAATATCTAATAAAAACACATTTATTAGCTCTAGGACCTAATTTCCCATACTTATGAGAAGTATTGTGAATCTATCCAACCGATCCCCATAGGCGTAAACCTTCTAAATTAGGCTTTTCATTGTTCCATAACTCATATGGAGTGGTAGGAACCGACTTTGAAGGCACTCGGTTAAGGATGTAAGTTGCAGTCATTAAAGCATCTCTCCATTAACTTAATGGGAGATTGGCTTGCGCCATCATTGACCTAACCATGTCCAAAAGAGTGCGATTCCTTCTCTCTGCAACACCATTTTGTTGTGGAGTACCAGGAATTGACAATTGTTTGCGTATCCCTTTTTTCTCGCGTAATTCTCTGAATTGATCAGACAAATATTCTCGACCCTTATGAATTCGGAGAACCTTCAAGTTCCTGTCTTTCTGATTCTCAACCTCTGCTACGAAGCGTTTGAAATAATTCAAAGCTTCAAAGTGGTGAGCTAATAGAAATACTAAGCCAATATGCGAGAAATCATTTATAGATGTTATAAAATAGGATGACATTCATTGTTTCGCAAATGTCAGAATGGACTAACTCTAATGGATGAGTAGCTCTAGAAGCCTTACCAAAAGGCTTTCTACATGCCTTTCCAGCTAAACAAGGCTCACATATAGGTCGGCTAACTTTGGCGAGAGAGCCTAATTGCCCTCCTCTAGCCAATCTAGCCATTCTTTCTTGTCCTATATGGCCTAGTCTTACATGACATTTAATGGAATCAAATACATTATCAGAAGAAGAAGAAGATGCAACACAAATAAGGGAATTATTATTCAATTCTAATTCTAAATCTAACATAAAGAAATCATACCTCAAACTACCATGACCATAAAATGTTCTACCAAGATAAATTGACATACTAATGTCCTCAAAATGGAAAGAAAAACCTAAATTCAAAAGTACTGAAACTGAAAGCAAATTATATCGGATAGTGGATACATGAAGCACATCATGAAGGAGCTAGTTGCGCCCAGTACGCAACTTGAGCTGAAATGTACCAACTCCTAAGACTTCTTCTTAAGCTCCATTTCCCATTATTACATGATTCCTACCAACTTGTATCCAACGATAATCTACAAAACTAGCCCGATCTCTAGCTACATGTTTGGTTGCTCCCGTGTCTACAATCCAACCAAGGAGAGAGTGAGAAATCAAAACATGCGAACAAACAAATATATTTAGAAAGCTAGTAATAAGGTGTACCTTCTTCGGCTTAGTACACTCCTGAGCGAAGTGACCCTTCTGTCCAAGTTATAGCATTTGGACTTATCATTCTTTCCAGCACGCTTGCCTCTGCGACGCTTGGTTACTCTGTTATCGCTTGGCACCAGATTCTCAGCCTTTGCTTGTCTAACTCCTTTTTGTTGTCCTTTGCGTTGAGGCTTGTATCCCCTGCGCTTTCCAGCTTTAGCGACAAGTGTAGCAGAGCGATTCACATCTTTGCGTTCCGCCTCGAGCTCAAGGTGTCGAGAAATGTCATGAAAAGTTTTGATTCCCTCATTGTGCGTGAGCATCAATTTCATATCTCTCCATGAAAGGTCAGGTACGGATCTGATGGCTAACAGAATCTATTGCTCATTAATGAGATCATTGCCAGATGCCTTCATTTCTCTAATCATGGCATACATCACCCTAAGGTGCTCAACCATAGTATGTTTTGGGTCCATCACATATTGATTAAACTTCAATGTAAGGGCACACAACTTAGTTGATGTCCTGCCTCCATACTTCAGGCGCAATTGATCCTACATTTCTTCGGCAGTTGAGAATTTCTCAAATTCCCTGTTAAACCAGGTTGCATAGGCATCTTGGTCACAACGATGCTGTGCAATGTTCCTTGCCTCAAGTATGGCCATGATGTACGTTGGGAATTGGATCGGATCTCAACCGATCCATAACCCATGGAGCGTCCACATGGGTTACAACATTATTATCATATAATTCAAATAACTAAAGATAATATGATATGATAATTCAAATAACCGATACATTATTATTGTATTATCTTTAGTTATTTGAATTATATGATAAGATAACTATTTAATTATCTATAAGAGAGTTTTATTGAGTGTGGATCTCTATCCACATATCTCTATATATCAGATATGGAGAAAAGAAATATACGTGTGTTGTGTGGTAGTTTACCCATAAGAGATCACTCAAAACTTATTTTTCTCTCTATTCATCTCTCCAAGGTCACCATTTTTGTGCCTTGGAATTTAGAGTGTATGTTCCATAAGGGAGACTCTAGTAGCCTCTTTACTAACGTGGAGTTTGCAACAAGAAGAGCTCGTTATTCAAGTTTTAGGATCTTACTGTGTGGGTGTTTTTCGGTCTAAGGTAACCCATATTTCCTTACAGTGGTATTAGAGCCTATTGCTTGTCTTCACCTCTTGATTAGTATGGCATTCATTTGACTTTTGCTTATACTATTGGATTGATGCATCATTAATATTGTTTTATATTATGGCATATTCAAAGAGATTTTTGTTTTTTTTGTTGGAGTAATTCACATACAGTAGATTTTTTGTACTCAAAACAGAAAATAAGATTTCAATATTTGTAAATGAAATTGACATATTTTGATTGTACACTCCGTAAGCTTTTTATTGATATAAAATATGCTTTAATCGAAGTTAAATTGAAAAATATATGATTTTTCAAATTTTTTGAGTTAAATTTGTATTTTCTGCATACAACAGATTTTTTGTACTAAAAAACAGAAAATAAGATTTCTTTTTTTATAAATGAAATGGACATATTTTGGTTGTACTCTCCATAAGATTTTTATTGATATAAAATAGGCTTAAATCGGAGTTAAATTGAAAAATATATGATTTTTCAATTTTTTTTGAGTTAAATCTATATTTTCTGCATACAGCAGATTTTTTGTACTAAAAAACAGAAAATAAGATTTCATTTTTTGTAAATTAAATTGACAAGTTTTAATTGTATTCTCCATAAGCTTTTTATTGATATAAAATAGGACTCAATCGGAGTTAAATTGAAAAATATATGTTTTTTCAAACGTTTTTGAGTTAAATAGGTATTTTCTGAACAGTATGAACAGAAAATAATTTTTTTTTTTAATATTGCTATTGCAACTCTGAATGCCTGGCTGAGCATGGTGTGGGGCTCGCAGCTCAGACATGCGTTTTGCTCCCAAGACAACAAGGCTGTAGTGCAAACAAAGAGTTTGCTAATTGCTAAGTGGGCATGTTGTATTAATATATTTGCTATGTTGGGCTAGGTTTAGCAGATGGATCATTGGTCTAGCCCAAAAGTGTTGGGCATGTTGTTGCTAAATTTCTGGTCTATCCAAGCAGTGAGTTGGGAGTAATGGCCCATGCAAATGTTAGGGCTTTTGTGGCCACTAAATTTTTTTATAATCTAAAAAATAATAATAATAAAAATAAAAAATAACAAAAAAATTAAAAAAGAAAATATTCTAGAATTTTTTCTTTTCCGTTTTTATAAATTATTGTGCATAATTAATTAACTCCTTTTAATATTGTTAGCATTTTATTTTGTGCTGTGATTAATTAATATGTTGGTTATGTACCAATATATTAAATATGAGTCCTAAGTTTTATTGTCCAACACTCTTTTCCTTAGATGGAATTGTAGTTGAACTCCATCCTTTGACCCATAGACATTTTATTTTTACTCACATTTTGGGAGATGATTACTAGCACCTAAAAATGTAAAATTTTCAATCTTATAATGTGAGAAAGAATTTTATGGTCTAATAATATTTAGGATAAAACATTGAGATATGTGTCTAATTAAATCCTTGCGCAATGAATCAGTGAAATGGCCTCAAAGAATATTATTGCTAAACTTAATAAGGGAGATAAATTAGATGGAAACAACTATGATATCTGGCACAGGAAGTTTCAGTACCTTCTCAATGAGTAAGAGTTGCTCGACCATTTGGCCAACATCGCGGCCATACTTGAGGCAAAGAACACGGCACAATATCGTTGTGACCAAGATGCCTATGCAAATTGGTTTAAGAGGGATAGAAGTGCGTGCGCGTGCATGTGGCATTCATTGCATAACCAACTTGGACCATAGTTTTGGCCCAAGCCTATTCTTAAAATATTCATAACTCCATTCCTTTGGAAAATTTGAATGTCCCAAAGGCTCGGGCCAAAACTATGATCCATTACTCTTCCTACCATGCATTCTGTCTTTATCTTTGTGTGTGTGTGTGTGTTTTCTCAATACATAAGATTTGTGCTTAGAGGTGTTTCGAATTTTAAACTCGCCCTCCCCCCAAATACTCAAATACTGTTGAAGATTGTCAGAATCAAACCAAGAGGACGGAGCATCTCTTGTTCAGAATAGTAGTTGCTTGCAATTAGAATTCAAATCATTAATATTGTAATGTGATAATTTCTAGTGCTAGAAATGATTCAAATCAGCATAAAAACCCTCCTTTATTGCATATGCATTTAAAGCATTAAGAAATATTAAGATCAACTCTAGTTTCCTTCAAATCTGTTCACCATATTAAGATATGAATCATTTGTGCTCTGTTTTTATTATCCAATCTAACTTTGTCTAGGTTGAATCATTAAGTTTATTTGTCTTTTAGTGCAGTTGTTTGCATTATGGCGTATCATGTCACCGTTCTGCAGGCTACAATGTTGACCAACCTCGCAATCTTGCAAAGAGTGTTACAACCCAATGACGAAGGTTCGTCTCACTTTTTTTGAAGGGCTACATTGTTGACCATCTTCACAATCTTGGAAAAAATGTGACAACCCAATGAGGACTCTTCATCCATAGAATTATAATGCTCCTTTTGTTTTAGAATATTGTGAAAAGCAGGATTTTCAACTGAACCCTTACCTTCTTCTGGGCTCATAACCCCTTCTAACTTTTGTAATACAACTATTGCTTAGTTATGAAACCTTTTCATTTAATGAAACACAGGTCAATATTACCCAACTCTACAATGATTTTGTATCTTAATGCACACAAGTTAATTTCATATCATGTGGTTAAACTGAAGTTATGATTTCTAAATAATTGCAAGTAGTAACCTGAAACTCTCCTCTCCTCTCCTCTCCTCCTGTTCTTTGTGAATGCAAAAATAGTTAAAAACTAGCCACTCACCCCTAGGGTCACTTAATTAGTAAGTCCCTTCTACTATTACCCTTCTACTTATATTAGCATCGTCATAAAATAATAATAATAATATAAACTATAAGGTATATTTCTTAGAAAAATGTTAGAGATTCTTATAATATGATGCATAAATTCACCTCTAATGATATAATAAGGGTTGAGTTTCACATTATTGATTTAAACTAATCAATAATTGATAAGGAGAGAGATTGCAAGTGAGGAAATTGGTGGGGTGCTTGGTTATGGATTGTAGAAAAGGTTATTTGTGGTAATTTTTCCAATGGCCCTGATGGAGAGTTAACAGAGAGGAGTTTTTTCGGTATATTGTCAAAAAAGAGAAAGGGGTTGAATTGTCAAAAATCTCAAGAAAAGCCATCTTAATTTATCTTTTTCTTTTTGTTTTAGTGATCCAAACAAAGCTTACTATTCTATGCTAGAAAACAGTTACTTTTCAACTATTTTATGCTTTTAGTGACCCACCTTTTATGTGGTCGTAATTTTTTATTTTATTTTATTTTTATTTTTATTTATTTATTTTTGTGTGGGTGTGAACTATATGTGGTCTCAATTTGGGCAACTTTTTTTTGAATGAATTGTTTCTAGCTGACCATTCAATTGGAGAGATTCAGATAATCTTGGTGAGTTTGCCTTGATATTTTGATTATTTAAATTATTTATTTTTTAGAGTTATTAAGTAAATTATTTATTCAAAAAACCATGTTATTCTTTGTCTATTTTGAAGACATGTGATCCGATCATATTAATTATTATTATTATTTTTTTTATATATAATTGCTCTACTCAACAAGCTTTATATATAAGATGTATATTTTGAAATGGAGATATGACTCAAAATAAATCAAAATAAATCCATCAAGTTTTAACAAAACTTCTCCAAATGAATATCCAAATCCATTTTCCAAATTTTTTAGCTGTGTTTGTTAAAGGGATTTGAGAAGGGATCAGGAAAGGGAAACGAAAAAGTAGGTGAAATTTGAATAAAAAAATCTATATTTTACCTACTTTCACACACATTTTTTCTTTATTTTTCTAAATCTCTTCCAAAATCTCTCAACCAAACACAGCCTAATTAAGGTGGTGGTGTTTTATATACCTGCAAGATGCCTTTGTCTTCAACCAAGGATCTTTTGCCTATTAGTTGCCTAGTATCACTTTGTTGTATGAGATTACATGTTCAACTTCTATGAGAAAATGTTTGATATTCTTTGCTATGTTTATTTCAGTTTGGACTATGCAACTGTTGATTTTCTGACGAGATGTTTCATACCCAGTTGGTTGTTGTATATAGGAAAATCCTGCTTTGGGAAGAAACCCACAAGAACAATTATTCAACACTCAGCTGGTATGAAATCAATCAATCAATCAAAAGAAGGAAGATCTTATTTCATTTATTTTCTAACCATGATTGAACCCTTCAATTCAATGTATAGGAAAACCATGATCCCATTAGATGCTATTGTTTTTATTATTTCTTCTGCAAAATGGGCACAATTTAAAATTCATCTCCAAAGCAACAACCACCATAAACTCAAAGTTCTGAAAAACAGAATCTGATATGAAATTTTAGCACTGATAATTGTGGAAAATTGTTCTGTTCGTTTCTAAAAAACACAACTCCCTAAACGTGGGCCTAAGATTCCAAACAACCCTACTGTTCTTTGGTGAAAAGCAAAAAATAAAAAAGATTACTTTACTTTCCAATTACTTCATGCTTTCAGGGACCATAATTTGATTTTTTTTGAATGGATTATCTCCGGTTGGTGGAGAAGTTATGTCTTTTAAGACAAATATAATTGATTATATGGTTTATTACATTTTATATCTTTAAACTATTTATTTAATTATTAAATTATCAATTGAGTATATTAAATTTCTAAATTATATAAATCAAAATTCATTTAGCCCATAAATTATCATTTGAATCTATTAAATTTTTAAAATATTTAATTCAAATTTATTTAGTCCTTGAAAAGATTGTAAAAACCAAATATGAACTCATAAGTATTATAAATTAGTAAAAAAACCTATCTAGTTAAAATTTATTTCAAAAAAATCTTAAATTTTATAGGAGGACTTACATATAGCTCCTAATCGGTGGACTTATTGTCCAATAAATTATGTGATAATTAACAGCATTTTTCATGAAACACTATTAAAAAAATATCACTAATTGTTAATTTTTAGTGACATTTTGAAAATTTTATTACAAAAATGTCACTAATTATAAGTTTTAGTGACAGTTTTAAAAAATCGTCACAAAAAATTCACTAATTTTTAGCTTTTAACGATAATTTAAAAAATTCGATACATAAAATGTCACTAATTGTAAGTTTTAGCGACAAGTTATAAAATCGTGACAAAAAGGTCCGTAATTATCAATTTTTAGCGACATGTAAAAAATCGTTTCAAAAAATTAGTTTTAGTGACGAATTTAATAGGACTAACTTTCAATAGGACTTTATGTAAATTAAATCTAACTATTATGATTTATTGGTAGTTCACCTAATTTTTATTTTGTCTTTAAAAAATTAGCGTAAGTTCTTATGGTAAATTTTCTTTATAAAGGTAAGAGTAATTATCTATAATATTATCTTACTTATTTTTTACAATAATTACGTGTTTGCTCTTATCTACTATTATATGTCAGATTTCATTTCTAATTTCTAATTGATTGTTTTTAAGTTTTTCGATAAGTTATTTTTATAACTTAATTAATGTATTATTTTATTCTATTATTATTTTTAACGAAGTTTTATTATTTAAATTTTCTAATTTTACGTTTTCAGTATATCTAATACTCATATAATTTTATTGGCAAGACTGAGAAATTAGACTCTAATACTGATTTAAACGTACAATAAAATAAAACACCTTTTAAAAACAAAATAAAAAAATTAAGATTTTTATGTAATAAAATCTTAATAGGTAAGGTTTTTTATTAATTTATAATACTTATGTGCATATATTTTAATTTTGTAATCATTATAGGGACTAAATATTTAGAAACTTAATAGATTTAATCATAGTTTAGAGACTAAATAAATTTTTATTTATATACTTTATGGACTAAGTAGATTCAATTGATAGTTTAAGAACTAAATAGATAATTTAGTGATAATTTAATGGTAGAAAGTGTAATAAACCCTCGATCATATAATTAATGGTTTTTAATCATGTTGTATCTATTAGGTTTTGAATTTTCAATAATAGTTTGTATTTTTTTTTTTTTTTTTGTGTTTATTAACTTCTTTTATACTTCAGTCAATATTTATATAAATTTTTTTAAAAAAAATTAACCATATAAAAAAATTACCAAAATATACTAAATCCACTTAAATTCAATAAGACATCTCTAACTTAAATGCCTAGCGAGAAAGAATCAATTTCTAAACTTTTTTATTAGCCTAATAAATTATATTTACTTCTTCTGAAATTTGAGAAAAATATAATAAACTTTACATTTTTTTACGTAATTCTACTACTATCTTTTTTTAGTGAGGTTAAAACGATTGAAGCTAATAGAGATGGTGGATACATATTGAAATAAATAAAGTTTGATACACATTTTAGTAGAAAAAAAATAGTAATGTTATTTTTGTTTATCTAAAAAAGATAGTAAAATATTATTTTTGTTTATATAACTAATGAATTACTAATAAAAATAAGGACAAATTATGATGATAGTCCTTATATTTTGGTCATTGTATCAATTTAGTACCTATAATTTTAATTGGCTCGATTTTGACATTGAATTTATAATTTTGTCTCAATTTGGTCTAATTGATTACAATTCTTAACATTTTTTTTTTATAAAAAATATGCATATTAGTGTTATGTGTTATATTTTTAAGGCAAAATTATAGACTTACTCAATTCAATGAGTTAACCTTAACCAATTTAGTGGTAATTTTCTTTAAAAAAACACTGGCAATATTATCAATTGGACTAAATTGATACAAAATCTCAAATTAAGTGTTAAAATTGAGTTAATTGAAAGTGTAGAGATGACTTAAGAGGTAAAATATAGGGACCACCGACGTAATTTTCACTAAAAAATAATCTAATTGTTATGTCAATTAAAATTTCAAGAAAAAATAATATAATTATATCAAAATTATAAAATTGACTGAGTTTTTCTCGCACTTAAAATGAGGGGACTGTAATTTAGCCTTTGAATAAAGATTGGGACCCCCTTTCCCCCACCCCCTTTTGGCCCCCTTTTTTTTTTGATTGGTCACTTTTTCTTTTTCTTTTTCTTTTTCTTTTTCTTTTTCTTTTCCTCCTCCAATCACTACCCGCCACGTGTGTGGGGGAGTAGTGGGGGTTGAAGTTTGAGGGGATCTAAATCACTGCTGTTTATCCTTTTTATTAATCGTGCCCTGTCATTTATTCTGCCATATAATATAGCTGTAAAATGTGAATATTCTATCACATTTTGTCACTTCTCAATTTGTCACTTCTATCACTTTTCTAGAGTTTTTTTTTTTTTTTTATGTGAATTTTCTAAAAAAGTTAAACTATTTATGTAAATAATTAATTTTTCAAATTATTTATCAAATGAACTCGTTTTTTAAAATTGCAAATTCAAGTTACGCTTTTATATGAAATCGAATTTTGAACATGTACTTTCATATTGACATAACCTATATTAAATTTGCACACCAATAAATCATGTTAATATGAAATCGCATTTTAATATAGAATTTCATAATGAAGTTGTATTTTGAATATACATTTTTTTAAAAGTAAGTTAATTTAATAAATAGTTTGAAAATGTGTTATTTTGACAAGAAGTTCGATTTAAAAAAATAAAAAATAAATAAATAAATAAATAAAATAAAAACTCCAGTTTGCTGAAGGGATGTGGTGGCCGATGCCCTTAGCAGGAAACCTGTTGGTGACATAGCTAGTATAGCCATTCGGGAGTGGAAGATGTTGGGTGCACTTGGGGAGTTTGATTTGCTTCTGGGCGAATCCGTTGAGGCTGCGGCCTTGTTTTCTGTTGTTGCTCAGCCTACACTTGTGACTCGAGTTTTAGAGGCACAGAGAGATGACCCTGAGGTAGAATCCCTCTGAGAGATGATCTCCAATGGGAAGGTTGAGAAAGGTTTGACGGTGTATCCCGACCAGAGTGTGAGATACCGAGACCGTTTGTTTATGCCGGAGTCTTGCCGAGAGGAGGTACTTCGAGAGTTCCACCATTCACGCCTTACGGTTTATCTGGTAGGCACGAAGATGTATCGGGATTTGGGTCGCCAGTTTTGGTGGCGGGGTATGATGAGAGATGTGGCAGTTTTCGTATCTAATTGCCTTACTTGTCAACAGTGAAGACCGAACATTAGAGGCCAGCAGGTTTGTTACAACCCTTGCCTATTGCCGAGTGGAAGTGGGAGCATGTCACTATGGACTTCGTTGTAGGTCATCCGAGGACTCAGCGGGGTAGTGATGCCATTTGGGTGGTTGTAGACCGGTTGACTAAGTCGGCGCACTTCATTCCTATGCGCGTGAGAGATTCGGTAGACCATC
>NW_021025372.1:1373807-1391599 GCF_004153795.1 Camellia sinensis | reverse complement strand
TTTAATTAGGTTATGATCATTCAATCTTTTTATCAAAATTAATTTAGGAATTTGACAATTAAATTAGTTTAATTTCACAATAGTCCCTGTGGATCGATACCTGGACTTGCCATTATTCTGATTGAATTTGGTATAGTTTAGTATTTAATTTTGGTGTGTTCAACGACCCATCAGTAAACCCTAGCACCATGTCGCCACTGTGCCTTTAATGTGTATATGTTACTCTCTGCCTACCTGGATGTGCACCTACAATTCTGGTAATTTTCTCTCATTTCTCTTTACTTTTCCATTGAGGACAATGTCCTATTCAAGTTAGGGGATGAGGGTTATATTTTCTTTTGTGCATTTCTATTTGGCTCATAATTCATGCTTATACCTGTTTCACTTGATTGCATTACTTCACTTGATGTGACTTTTTGCTAGTAGAGTGATAATATTTGCATATGTTAATTAGAGAGCATAGTAGACTTGTATGAAAAGGATTTATTGGGTAGATACTTGCATGCCATGTTTGCACGAGGAGAGTTGTCTATGTTTGCGGTATTAGTGCACTTGTCATGAGTATGCCTTAATTTACATGAGCACACTATCATAGCAGTGATCTTTTTATTATAATCCCTGATGTACATCATTGATAATAACTAGAGTTACAGAAAAGAATAAATGAGGAGCCAAGATTCTTAAAAAAAAAAAAAAAAAAAAAAGGCGTGAACCTTCTTTTTGACCAAGAGATGTTAGAGATAGTGAGGTTGGTGTTGCCCTAGGCTGTTGATGCCCATTTTTAGAGATTTTTACATGATTGTTCTGTCAGTAAATCCTCTACTACTTTTTTTTCTCTTTTCTTTTTTAATTTTAGCAGTATCGTAAACAATCATTAGTGATGTATTTTGTCACTTTTAATATTATGAAGGATTATTAGTATGTTAATGGTAGTTTTGAGTTGTTAACAATCTTGCTGAATCTTAAGGGGTTTGGCTTAGTAGGAGAAGAAAGTAATCAAAGGACTTGCTAACAAAATCTTGAGATCATAGGTTCGTACGTTACGAAGGCTAAACATTCCAAATTTTGGGGTTATTGAGGTTTGTTCTGTATTTAACTTTAATATTTTAAAATTAATCGAGATACGTGTAAATTGATCCGAACACTTGATTATTAAATAATAATAATAATAATAATCTTGCTAAACATATAAAAAAATATTAAAGTATGCGCAAGCTGTATAAAAAAATATAAAATTATTTTGTGATATTTTAGAAAAGGTCAGGGGCTATCATCAAGAATTACAAAATGACAAAAAAATAAATAAATTATAATCTCAATAATTTTTTTCTATATCTCAACACATTTTAATATATTTATCTCTCTATATATTTTAATATTTTTTTAATATATCTTTTGACATATTTTTAATATTTTATTTTTATTATCATTGAATGTTAAACCACAGAAGGTGTAAAGTAAGAAAAAATATTATCACGTGGTGTTATTTGGTGTCTAAGCATTTTTGTTTATGTCTTCTTATGCCATGTATTTCTCATTTCTTTCTTTTTTATGCACGTGTCCTTGAATTTATAAAAGAAGACTCTTATGACTTAAGTAACACATATATTATAAAAATATTTTTTTATCATTTATTTTATTTTGATATACATGAATTGCCCACACATCTACAAAAATAAGTCAACATTATTTCTTTTGAAGGCACCAAGTGAGACCTTAAGTTTGATTTAGTCGTCTTGTAGCCAAGAGTTCAAACTGATGGAATAGCAATAACTCTTTTAGTTGTAATATAATTTTATTACCAATTAAGCATCCTACAATCTTAAAAAAATAAAAAGAAAGAAGAAAAAAGCACCATGTGATCCACTTGGTATTCTGAAGTGAAGCGGAAAGCTCACAAAAAAAATCCAATAGGCAATAAATTTTTCAAGAAATTTTTTTTATGCTTGTTTTTAATGCATTAAAGTGTTATTATGAGGAATAATAATCATATGTGTTGAAACTTTTTAAGGAATTCATGTGTTGGATTTCAAAGAATTTTTTTTATACTTGTTCTTAATGCATTAAAGTGTTATTATGAGGGTAAGACTTGGGAGTCGAGAGAAGTTAATAAATGTTAAGGTTTTTTTTATTAAATAAAAAAATCAAAAAATTTAGATTGGGAGATTGTAGCTCCCACAAGGCTTAGGGTTAAAAACTCCCTTTTGCTTAATATATAGTACTAGAATATCAC
Source organism: Camellia sinensis (assembly GCF_004153795.1). NCBI lineage: Eukaryota > Viridiplantae > Streptophyta > Magnoliopsida > Ericales > Theaceae > Camellia > Camellia sinensis. Next base: position 1,389,366 of record NW_021025372.1, on the reverse strand, counting down.
CCGTGCTATGCACGGGATAGTTATAGATATTTATATTTGTTTTAATTTATTTTTAATATATAAATTATGTTTTTTGAAGATTTTTTTATAAAAATAATTTAACAATCTTATCACTAACCATAATGTACAGGAAAAATTAAAAAAGCTACTGCAGTAACTATGCATGGGCTGTATCTATAATTATTTGTATGAGTGGATTTTAAATGGTAATCAGGGATTTTGACCAAATCAATAAATATAAGCATGTGGATTGGAAAAAAGTTAATAAATGCCGATCAGGAGATTTTGATCAAATCAATAAATACTGAGATTTTTTTTTTTAAATCAAAAATTTAGAAAATTAAGATTGAGATATTGGAGCTCCCACAAGACTTGGGATTTAGAAACCTCATTTTTCTTAATATATTTACAATTATCTATATATGTGAATTGTGATTTTTAAATATCTTTTTTTTTTTTTTTAAATGTCTTCTTTTTTTCCCTTTTTTATATTATATTAAAGTTTAATAGTTTGATAATAATCACTAGTATATCACCCGTGCTATGCACGGGATAGTTATAGATATTTATATTTGTTTTAATTTATTTTTAATATATAAATTATGTTTTTTGAAGATTTTTTTATAAAAATAATTTAACAATCTTATCACTAACCATAATGTACAGGAAAAATTAAAAAAGCTACTGCAGTAACTATGCATGGGCTGTATCTATAATTATTTGTATGAGTGGATTTTAAATGGTAATCAGGGATTTTGACCAAATCAATAAATATAAGCATGTGGATTGGAAAAAAGTTAATAAATGCCGATCAGGAGATTTTGATCAAATCAATAAATACTGAGATTTTTTTTTTTAAATCAAAAATTTAGAAAATTAAGATTGAGATATTGGAGCTCCCACAAGACTTGGGATTTAGAAACCTCATTTTTCTTAATATATTTACAATTATCTATATATGTGAATTGTGATTTTTAAATATCTTTTTTTTTTTTTTTAAATGTCTTCTTTTTTTCCCTTTTTTATATTATATTAAAGTTTAATAGTTTGATAATAATCACTAGTATATCACCCGTGCTATGCACGGGATTAAATTTTTTTAAAAAAAAACTATTTATATTATGTCAAACATATTTATAAATTGTTAGCATAAAATATATGTAATTTTAAAAGAAAATGTTGACATTGCATAATTAAAGTAATAAAAATAAGAATTTATTACATTTGTTCAAAATTCACTGAATAAGTAAAACAAAAAAATAACTAAAATCTAAATTGTTGTGAGCATTCCATCAGCATTTCTGCATTATCAACATGATAGTTAGATGGTGTTTGGTTATCATATTTGGCTAAATAATCACAAAAAGACAAAAAAAAAATCAAAAAATCACAGAAAGTCAAAAATCACAAAAAGACAAAAAAAAAATCACTATTCCAAAGCTAAAAAACCAAAAATCCAATCAAGAATACCAAACGAACAAAAAAGTCTCAGGCTAAAAAGGTCAAAAAGGCCAAAAAATCAACTAAAAAAGTCATTGCCAAACAAAGGCTTAGTATTATAATTAATGAACAATACATATATTATGTATTTATAAAATGTTATAAAGTAAAAATGTTATACTTACATAATTTTTTTTTAATCTTCTGAAATGTATAGACATTCTTCTGACCAATTTACATTAAAAAAAATAACCGTTGAACTAACTACAATCACATTTTTCTCTTTGTGAGTGTTTATATTTATCTAACTTCAATCATATTAAAAAATCAAATTATAATTTTTTTTTTGGCTAGACCAAATACAAACAAAAAAAAATGAGATAACTTCAATCATACAAATCACAAATATTTTTATACTATCTAGCTACAATCATATTTTTTTCATAAATTATAAAGAAGAACCATTAAAACAGTAAATAAAACGATTAAATCACGTTAAAAAAAAAAACATTGAACAAACTACAATCACATCACATTTTTCTCATAATAAAAAAAATAAATAAAAAAAAGAACCATTGAACTAACTACAATACAATCACATTAAAAAAAGGAACTATTGAACAAACTGCAATCATATCACATTTTTCCCATAATAAAAAAAATAAATAAATAAAAAAGAACCATTAAACTAATTACAATACAATCACATTAAAAAAAAGAACCATTGAACTAACTATAATCACATTAAAAAAAAGAACCGTTGAACTAACTACAATCACATTTTTCTCTTTGTGAGTGTTTATATTTATCTAACTTCAATCATATTAAAAAATCAAATTATAATTTTTTTTTGTTAGCTAGACCAAATAGAAATCAAAAAACGAAATAATTTCAATCATACAAATCACAAATATTTTTATGCTATCAACTACAATCATATTTTTTTCATAATAAAAAAAATAATCGTAAAGAAGAACCATTAAAACAGTAAATAAAACAATTAAATCACATTAAAAAAAATATTGAACAAACTACAATCACATCACATTTTTCTCATAATAAAAAAAAGTAAATGAAAAAAAAAGAACCATTGAACTAACTATAATACAATTACATTAAAAAATAGAACCATTGAACAAATTACAATCACATCATATTTTTCTCATAATAAAAAAAAAAACAAATGAAAAAAAAGAATCATTAAACTAATTACAATACAATCTCATTAAAAAAAAGAATCATTGAACTAACTACAATCACATTAAAAAAAAAATTTGTTGAACTAATTACAATCACATTTTTCTCTTTGTGAGTATTTATATTTATCTAACTTCAATCATATTAAAAAATCAAATTTTAAATTTTTTTTTTACAAATCATAAAAGGAGATAATTTCAATCAAAAGAACCATTAAAAGAACTATTAAAATAGTACACAAAAGAAGAAATTGCTAAACTAAATAATACAAATTATAATTTTTTTTTTGGCTAGACCAAATACATCAAAAATGAGATTACTTCAATCATATAAATCACAAATATTTTTATGCTATCTAATTACAATCATATTTTTTTCATAATAAAAAAAATAATTGTAAAGAAAATCTCCCAAAAGGCATGGGGATTAAAAAAAATTAATAAATGCTGAGTTTTTTTTTTTAAATCAAAAAATTAGAAAATTGGGATTAAGATATTGAAACTCCCACAAGACTTTTGGGTTAAAAATCCCCTTTTGCTTAATATATAACTAGCATATCACCCGTCCTATGCACGAATTGTGTTTACAATTATCTATATATGTGAATTGTGATTTTTAAATATTTTTTTTAAATGTCTTCTTTTTTTTCCTTTTTTATATTATATTAAAATTTAATATTTTGATAATAATCATATGTGTTGGACTTTTTAAGGAATTAAATGTCTTTTTTTTTTATTATATTATATTAAAGTTTAATATTTTGATAATAACCATATGTGTTGGATTTTTCAAGAAATTTTTTTATGATTGTTCTTAATGCATTAAAGTATTATTATGAGAGATAATAATTATATGTGTTGGAACTTTTTAAGAAATTCATATGTGTTGGATTTCAAAGAAATTATTTTATGTTTGTTCTTAATACATTAAAGTGTTATTATGAGGGTAAGACTTGGGAGTTGGGAGAAATTAATAAATGCTAAGATTTTTTTTTTTAAATCAAAAAATCAGAAAATTTAGATTGAGAGATTGGAACTCCCACAAGATTTGGGGTTAAAAACTGTAACGCCCTCAAAATAATAACATTAACCCATCAATATAGACATACATTGACAATAAAATAAACGTTCTTCTATTCATCAGAGTTGTTCCTTACAAAAGTATTACATGTTAACAACAAAAGCAAATGCCCTACAGGCTTACAGCTTTCCAAGTTAACACTTGGTTACAACAAAAGAGTACTACTCATTTACACTTTAAGCCCTTGGCTTGAATTTACATGTAATACATCAAAAATAAACGACAAAAATATGTCCGCCTCTAGCCTCCCAAGCTATGTCCTTGGAGGTGGCATGCTACCTGCACCTGAAAATGATATTCCTATATAGGGTGAGCCACAGCCCAGTAGAAATACACTAAACCAACCATGAACAATGACTAAAAGATTAGCAATTGATAGATGGCTAACGCTGATACATTCACATAAATCACATTTTATGTCATACGACTTATAAGTCCAAGTTACTTTTCATTTTCCCTTTTTCAACAGATAAGCATGCTAGCTCTATCATTGTCTCAACAGATATGTATACAAACTATATCCCACAGTCACAGATATGCATATAAGCTATATCCACATTCCAACAGATATATATAACAACTATATCCCACATTCACAGATATGCATACGAGCTACATCCACATTTCACAAAGATAAGCATATTAGCCCTATCTTTACTTCTCTAGACAAGCATATGAGCTATATCTACACTTCTCAAAGATAGGCATATTAGCTCTATCTTCATTTCTTTAGACAAGCATATGAGCTGTGTCTACGGAGTTCATCCCCTATCTCCTCCCAACACTATTCGGTTTAGAGGTACATCCCCCATCTTCCCCTAAACCGCGGAGTACATCCCCCATCTCCTCCTCTACACATAACGTATACAAACACATTGGTTCTATATACAATCAATCGATACATAAAATTTAATGTATTCAATCCACCGTCATACTCTATGACACATTCAATCGATTAGTTTTAGTTTGCCTAATCATTATGCATTGTCTACAACAATCACGACTATCCTCCACCGATAGCCCAAGGCAGTTATTTCTAAACAGAAAATAAATGTACAATGGATATTCAATCAACATTACAATTCAGTGAGTGATAAATAATTCAACTACACCCTTTAACCCCATACATTCCCAATCTCAACATTTCCATTTCATAACCTCATTTCTCACGATTAATTAACCCAATTAATCAAACAATGTAATTAGGGTCTTTTTCCATAATTAACATTTCAACCCTTAAGGTTCCATTTTCATCAATGATTCAACATTTATTCCATTTCTCTATGCCAAACATGCATCTAGGTTTATTATAAATAAAACCCCAACTTTTGTAAAATTACACAAAAGCCCCAAACTTTCACAAAATTATCAAACCAACCCTAACATCTCAAAATACTAAAATTTAAAGACAAAATCCATAGAGAGGAGTAGGATATCCCTACCTCAAATTCGGAGCCCCAAAGGAGAAGATGACAAAACCCAACGTGCTCCAAAACCCGAAATTTTCAGATTAAAATGTAGCCCTCGACGATCAACAACCTTTTTGTAAAGGCCAAAGATGAGCAAACCACTCCTACTAGATCAAAACCTAGAGAGAAGGTAGTATCTAGAGTGAGAGGCTCAACAATGGCGTTTTTGGTAAAGTAGGAGAGAGAAGAGAAAGTGAAAAAGTGATCCAAAAGTCGGATCTCAGATTTATATAAAAGTCTCCCCGCTCGAGCGTCCAAACCCCCGCTCGAGCGACACTCACAGACTCCCGCTCGAGCGCCGGATGCACTCTCCCAGCATCTCGACACAGCAGGCTCCCCGCTCGAGTGCCCGAAGCCCCGCTCGAGCGTCACCCACAACCTCCCCCTCGAGCGTCCAATCCCCCGCTCGAGCGACCAACACGGCACAGGAAATACTGGATGGGTGTATTCCCCGCTCGAGCGCCAAAACCCCCGCTCGAGCGGACATGCCAAAATCTGAGCAACTAGTTTTGGTTTCTAAACTCAACCAACTTGAAACAAACCTGCCTAACACATCCTATAACTCAAATACAAAGTAAAAAGGATGCAATCAAGATAATAATCAACCACCAACATCCACGGACACATGTCCGGATCACTGTACAACAAGGGTAAACCCGGGTCGTGTTTATTCTTGCATGACCTTCTTGATTGGGGTACCCAGGTCCATGTTTTGAACTCATAGCATGAAATCTCAGATTTTGGTAACAAGTTTTGAAGCTTTGCATTCATCTTCCTCTTGATCATGTTCTTCACGTGTTTCAAAGGGAAACCCAGGATTTTCCCGACTTTGTTTTGAATAAGGCCAACGGGACCACACCTCGGCAGGGATGTGTGGGACCTCGGCAAAGACCTGGTTGGTACCCAGTGTGTTTTCATGAGTCAGGAGTAGTGTTTAAACTCCCAGCGTGTTTTGCTTTGTTATTGACTTGGATCTGGTAAGGATGCCGAGATCATTTGCACGTATGTAAGGCTTGTTTTGAGAATGTGATTGCCATTTGATTGTAGGTCCTTGATCTTTGCTTCGATCCTACACCGAGGAAAGACTATGTGAGTGGTATTTCTAATAAAGCTATGTTATACTTGCTTTGTTAAATCTTGCTTGCTTTGTTTTGACGAATGTGTTTTGTTAAGCATGAATGAATAGCTCTTGTTTTGATGTATCAAGAATAATCCTTGTTTTGATGTCACCCTTGGAAAGTCCCTTGTACTGGAGGACTCTAAACTTTCGCAGTACTAAGTATAAAAGGATACGGTCCTTTCTTGGAAAGTCCCTTGTACTGGAGGACTCTAAACTTTCGCAGTACTAAGTGTAAAAGGATACGGTCCTTTCTTGGAAAGACTACTATGATTAAATCGGGCTACGGGCCTAAGTAACACCAGACCATCATGTTAAATCGGGCTACGGGCCTAAGTAACACAAGTCCCTTGTGCTGGAGGACTATAAACTTTCGCAGTACCCTTGATTGATGAATACGGTTCATCCCTTGCTTCACCGATGTTGTAATACTTGATTGATGAATACGGTTCATCCCTTGCTTTGCCGATGTTATAATATTTGATTGATGAATACGGTTCATCCCTTGCTTCCCTGATGTTGTAGTATTTGATTGATGAATACGGTTCATCCCTTGTTCTGCCGATGTCAGTAAGCATCCCTTGAGACTTGTAATATTCGTTAGATGAATACGGTTCATCCCTTGACTTGATAAAGTTTGATGAGTTTTGTTTTGAAAGACTTCGCATATATTCATGCAAAACCTTTATTATTAGTACCATTCACTGAGTATCCAAGCTCACCCTCTCTATATATATGTAGGTGATGAGCAGGACGTCGGCGACGCCTAGACTGTTTTTGAAAGCTTATTTGGACTCACGATTATGTCGGCTTTGTTTTGTAGTTACATCGGCAATGTCATTTATCTTTATGTCGGCAATTCTTGAAAATCATGCTTCTTGGATTGTATTCACTGTATTTTGTATATGTCGGCTCAAGAAGCCTTTTGATCAAGATGTAATACGAATTTTACTTTGTTGTATTCAAGTTGTGAAGTCAATTGGAAATGTTTGGCATCGCATTTGATCTATGCACAGCTCTTATGGACTACTCGCATTTTAGATTATCGCTTCCGCATTTGTGAGCCCCGTTTGCTATACTCTGTTTGTATTAAGTTTTTGAAAGTTGGCCTTCGGTAATTACGGATTACTGGCCGTCACGGCACCAAACTACTTGGGGCGGTTTAGGGTCGTGACAGATAGTCAATACACAATCTCAAGGCACCATCTTTCTTTTTAGCAAAGAGGGCCGGTGCTCCCCACGGCGAAACACTAGGGCGAACAAACCCTTATCTAGCAATTCCTGGAGCTGAACTTTCAACTCAACCAACTCTGCTGGAGCAAAACGGTAAGGTGCCATAGAAATCGGCGCCGTGCCGGGCACTAAATCAATGGAGAACTCAATCTCCCGATGAGGTGGCAAACTAACAAGATACTCGGGAAAGACGTCCGAGTACTCACAAACTACCCTTGGCAACACAACCTGGGTCTCATCACACTCACCACTCTCAAAGCTAGTAAGTAGACCACTAAGCTCTCCCCGCCCTCGCGGATCATACCCCGGTGGCAAAACACTACCAACCCGATCTCCCAAGAAATGGAAACACTCCCCGCTCGGAGTACACACCGTTACCCTCTGACGGTAACAATCTATAACAGCTCGGTATGACGATAACCAGTCCATACCCAAAATAACATCAAAACCCTTCATGGGCATGACAACAAACGGAAAAGGAAGCCTACGGTCGGCGACCTCTATATCACAACCTTTACATCCATGTTCCAAAACCAACTCACCCCCAACAGGCGACACAACACAAATAGGAGATGCTAATAGCGCTAACTCCAATTTCAACACAGATGCAAATGCAGCAGATACAAAAGAATGAGATGCACCCGTGTCTATCAACACACTAGCAACCGAGTTGCAAAACAAAAAAGTACCTCTCACTACTGACGGAGCAGCTACAAATCACCATTGACCCGCATCTCCCTTCAGTTTGAAGGATGCCAAGGTCACTTTCAGTGTTCCGTCCTCGATGCCAAGCATCTCAAACGTCTTCGTTGTCTGTTCGAGCCATTCATCTGCCTTAAGCGGCTCTTTAGGATCGTCCATAAAGACTGCCGGTGCATTGGTAAGCCCGAATGGCATCACCAGAAACTCGTAATGGCCATACCGCGTATGGAATGCCGTCTTAGGAATATCTTCCTCCCTGATCCTCAACTGATGGTAACCCGATCTCTCAAGGATCTCAAAAGGACCTATAAACCGAGGGGATAATTTCCCACTCTTCCCAAACCTCATCAGGCCTCGTCTAGGTGATATCTTCAGAAAGACATGATCACCTACCTCAAACGCCAAAGGTCTCCTCCTACGGTCGGCATAACTCTTTTGTCGACTCTGGGCTGTAACAAGCCTCCTACGGATAAGCTCAACTTTCTCAGCCTAATCATCATGCATTGTCTACAACAATCTCGACTATCCTCCACCGATAGCCCAAAGCAGTTATTTCTAACACAGAAAATAAATGCACAAATGGATATTCTATCAACATTTCATTTCCTCATTTCTCACTAATTAATTATCCCAATTAATTAAACAATGTAATTAGGCGACAGACTGGTAAAAGTAGCCTCAAACTCGGCCACTGACAAGCCCTGCTGATTAAGCCGGCTAAACTGATCCCTCAGCTTCTCCCTAGCTGCTGCTGATAAAAACCTCTCCTGAAAAGCATTCACAAACGCCTCCCAAGTACCACCAACACGAGCTTTCTCGTACTTCCACCATTGACCCGCATCTCCCTTCAGCTGGAAGGATGCCAAGGTCACTTTCAGTGCTCCGTCCTCGATGCCAAGCATCTCGAATGTCTTACTCATCTGCTCAAGCCACTCATCAGCCTTCAGTGGCTCCTTCGGATCCCCGACAAACTCATCCGGGTTAGACCGGAAGAACTCCCTCTTCAAGAAAGAAGGCCCTACCTCAGCTGCCTGATTCCCAACCCTGAGAATACACAAAGCTCCTGCTATCTCTCGTGCCAAGGCACTCATAGCCTGCTGACCCGCTAGCTCGGCCACATTGGCCTGACCAACTCCTTCTTGTACTGCCGGAACGTCATCTGGTAAAGGTACCTCCTGCCTCGCAGGTCTACCACGCCTAGCACCTCTTCCTCGTCCTGACATCCTAATAAAGGTAACCAAGACTATTAGCACAAGCACCTTACGGCCAAAGCTATAACACTCGCGTCCTAATGCATGGACAACTATAATTCACTCCACATAAGCACATAAACACAGAAGCACTTACGAATTTCATTCCCGGATAATGATAGTCCCGAGGCGTTACTAGAGCTCCGGTTAGAAATAGCATTGATCAAGTGCTTTTCCAACAAGACTATGTAAACAACATATGTACTTTCAACATGCATCAACATTACGCATTTTCTTTCCAATTTCAACAATATATTCAACATATATAATGTTACATTCAACTTCCATATGAGGCAAGTTCCAAAACATACTTCCAATAAACCAAACATTTTCAATGTTTCACAACTTAAGACATATATTTAAAGCTCTTAAGTTCAACAATTATTTAAAATCTAAATACAAGATTACATATCAACAAACAAGTCCGGATATTTTTCACGGACTTCCAACTCACGTTCCCAAGTGGCTTCCTCCACTCCGTGATGTTTATAGGGTGAGCCACAGCCCAGTAGAAATACACTAAACCAACCATGAACAATGACTAAAATATTAGCAATTGATAGATGGCCAACACTGATACATTCACATAAATCACATATTTATGTCATACGACTTATGAGTCCAAGTTACTTTTCATTTTCCCTTTTTCAACAGATAAGCATGTTAGCTCTATCATTGCCTCAACAGATATGTATAAAAACTATATCCCACATTCACAGATAAGCATATAAGCTACATCCACATTTCACAAAGATAAGCATATTAGCCCTATCTTTACTTCTCTAGACAAGCATATGAGCTATATCTACACTTCTCAAAGATAAGCATATTAGCTCTATCTTCATTTCTTTAGACAAGCATATGAGCTGTGTCTACGGAGTTCATCCCCTATCTCCTCCCAACACTATCCGGTTTAGAGGTACATCCCCCATCTTCCCCTAAACCGCGGAGTACATCCCCCATCTCCTCCTCTACACATAACGTATACAAACACATTGGTTCTATATACAATCGCTCAATACATACAGTTAATGTATTCTATCAAACCGTCATATTCTATGACACATTCAATCGATTAGTTTTAGTTTGCCTAATCATCATGCATTGTCTACAACAATCACGACTATCCTCCACCGATAGCCCAAGGCAGTTATTTCTAAACAGAAAATAAATGCACAATGGATATTCAATCAACATTACAATTCGGTGAGTGATAAATAATTCAACTACACCCTTTAACCCCATACATTCTCAATCTCAACATTTCCATTTCATAACCTTATTTCTCACGATTAATTAACCCAATTAATCAAACAATGTAATTAGGGCCTTTTTCCATAATTAACATTTCAACCCTTAAGGTTCCATTTTCATCAATGATTCAACATTTATTTCATTTCTCTATGCCAAACATGCATCTAGGTTTATTATAAATAAAACCCTAACTTTTGTAAAATTACACAAAAGCCCCAAACTTTCACAAAATTATCAAACCAACCCCAACATCTCAAAATACTAAAATTTAAAGACAAAATCCATAGAGAGGAGTAGGATATCCCTACCTCAAATTCGGAGCTCCAAAGGAGAAGATGACAAAACCCAACGTGCTCCAAAATCCGAAATTTTCAGATTAAAATGTAGCCCTCGACGATCAACAACCTTTTTGTAAAGGCCAAAGATGAGCAAACCACTCCTACTAGATCAAAACCTAGAGAGAAGGTAGTATCTAGAGTGAGAGGCTCAACAATGGCGTTTTTGGTAAAGTAGGAGAGAGAAGAGAAAGTGAAAAAGTGATCCAAAAGTCGGATCTCGGATTTATATAAAAGTCTCCCTGCTCGAGCGTCCAAACCCCCGCTCGAGCGACACTCACAGACTCCCGCTCGAGCGGCCAAACTCCCGCTCGAGCGCCGGATGCACTCTCCCAGCATCTCGATACAGCAGGCTCCCCGCTCGAGCGCCCGAAGCCCCGCTCGAGCGTCACCCACAACCTCCCGCTCGAGCGTCCAATCCCCCGCTCGAGCGACCAACACGGCACAGGAAATACTGGATGGGTGTATTCCCCGCTCGAGCGCCAAAACCCCCGCTCGAGCGGACAGGCCAAAATCTGGGCAACTAGTTTTGGTTTCTAAACTCAACCAACCTGAAACAAACCTGCCCAACACATCCTATAACTCAAATACAAAGTAAAAAGGATGCAACCAAGATAATAATCAACCACCAACATCCACGGACACATGTCCGGATCACTGTACAATAAGGGTAAACCCGGGATCGCTATAAAAATCACTTTTTGCTTAATATATAGTATTGATTTAGATATAGATAGATAGATATATAGATATAGATAGATTGATAGATATATAGATATAGATATAGATATAGATATAGATATAGATAGATAGATGTGTTGAAATTTTCAAGAAATTTTGTTTATGCTGGTCCTTAATGCATTAAAGTTTAATTATGAGAGAGTTTTGACCAAATCTCCCAAAAAGCATAGGGATTGAAAGAAATTAATAAATACTGAGGTTCTTTTTTTTTAAATCAAAAAATTAGAAAATTAGGATTTGGATATTGGAGCTCCCACAAAGCTTGTGGGTTAAAAATCCCATTTTGCTTAATATATAGTACTAGCCTGTCACCCGTGCTATGCACGGGGTAATTATAGATATTTATATTTGTTTTAGATTTTTTTTAATATGTAAATTATGTTTTTTTAAGATTTTTTTATAAAAATAATTTAACAATCTTATCACTAATCATGGTGTATGAGAGAAGTTGAAAAAGGTACTGCAGTAACTATATACAGATTGTATCTATAATTATTTGTATGAGGGGATTTTAAATGCTGATCAAGGGATTTTGACCAAATCAATAAATGCAGGCATGTGGAAAGACATGTGGATTGAAAAAAGTTAATAAATGTTTATCAGGGGCATTATGACCAAATCAATAAATGCTGTGTTTTTTTTTTAATAAAAAATTTAGAAAATTCAGATTGAGATTATTTAGAGCCATTGAACAAACTACAATCACATTTTTCTTTTTGTGAGTTAACTTCAATCATATTAAAAAATCAAATTATAAACAAAAGGAGATAATTTCAATCATACAAATCACAATTTTTTTAATGCTATCTAACTACAATGACATTTTTCTCATCATAAAAATATAATTGAAAAAAATAACCATTTAAATAGTAAATAAAAAAGATTATTTAGAACCATTGAACAAACTACAAGCACATTTTTCTTTTTATGAGTGTTTAGATTTATCTAATTTCAATCATATTAAAAAATAAAATTATAAACAAAAGGAGATAACTTCAATCATACAAATCACAATTTTTTTAATGCTATCTAATCATCATCAATAATTAAAAAAACTTAATAATTTATTTTTCAAAAAACATAGTGAGTTAAAAAGATCAATTACAATTTTTTTGAGGTCAAAATACAATCTAATTATCATCAATAATTGGTACATTATGTGACCCTAATGAGTACAATCCATTTTGTTTTTCAAAAAACACAGTGAGTTAAAAATCAAATTACAAATTAAGTAAATTGATAGTTAAAAAAATACAATAATTTTATTTTAAAAAAAAAACACAGTGAGTTAAAAAAATTAATTACAATTTTTTTTTCAAAATACAATCTAATCATTATCAATAATTGGTACTTTAAAAATCAAATCAGAAAAAAATCAAATCAAATCACAAATATTTTTATGCTATCTAACTACAATCATATTTTTTTCATAAACAATTGTAAAGAAAAATCATTAAAACAGTAAATAAAAGATTAAATCACATTAAAAAAAAGAACCATTGAACAAACTACAATCACATCACATTTTTTCCATGATTAAAAAAATAAATAAATGAAAAAAAGAACCATTGACTAACTACAATCACATTAAAAAAAAAAACCATTGAACTAACTACAATCACATTTTTTTCTTTATGAGTGTTTATGTTTATCTAATTTCAATCATATTAAAAATAAAATTAAAATAGTAAATAAAAAGATTAAATAACATTAAAAAAAAATATTGAACTAACTACAACAGTCATATTAAAAAAAGAGCCATTGAACAAATTACAATCACATTTTTTTCTTTGTGAGTGTTTATGTTTATTTAATTTCAATCATATTAAAAATAAAATTAAAATAGTAAATAAAAAGATTAAATAACATTAAAAAAAAAAAACCCATTGAACTAACTATAATAATCATATAAAAAAAAGAGCCATTGAACAAATTACAATCACATCACATTTTTCTCATAATAAAATAAATAAATGAAAAAAAAAACTATTAAACTAACTACAAGCACATTAAAAAAAAGAATCATTCAACTAATTATAATTACATTTTTCTCTTTGTGAGGGTTTATATTTATCTAACTTCAATCATATTAAAAAATCAAATTATAATTTTTTATTTGCTAGACAAATCACAAATATTTTTATGCGCTATCTAACTATAATATTAAAACAGTAAATAAAATGAAAAGTCAAGAAGGAGAAAACAAAAAGAAGACTTACTGTTTGCACACGTGGTCACTAAAGTTGAAAGTGTAGAAGTGAGAAGTCAAGCAGGAGAAAACAAAAAGGAGACTCACTGTTTGCAATAGGTATGTGAAAAGTTAAAAAGAGTGTGTAAATTGGAGAAGTTAAAAAGACTTGAAAGAATTTAATAAGTGTAACGCCCTCAAAAAAAACATTAAACCGTCAATTAAGACATTCAATGACATGCGAAAAATCCACATTTTTCTATTGATCAGAGATGTTCCTTACAAAAAATATTACATGTTAACAACAAAAGCAAATGCCCTACAGGCTTACAGCTTTCCAAGTTAACACTTGGTTACAACAAAAGAGTACCAACTCATTTACACTTTAAGCCCTTGGCTTGAAATTACATGTAATACATCAAAAGTAAAACAACACAAAAAGTCCGCCTCTGGCCTCCCAAGCTATGTCCTTGGAGGTGGCATGCTACCTGTACCTGAAAATGATATTCCCATATAGGGTGAGCCACAGCCCAGTAGAAATACACTAAACCAACCATGAACAATGACTAAAAGATTAGCAATTGATAGATGGTCAACACTGATACATCCACATAAACCACATTTTATGCCATACGACTTATAAGTCCAAGTTACTTTTCATTTTCCCTTTTTCAACAGATAAGCATATTAGCTCTATCATCGTCCCAACAGATATGTATAAAACTATATCCCACATTCACAGATAAGCGTATTCGCTACATCCACATTTCCCAAAGATAAGCATGTTAGCCCTATTTTCACTTCTCCAGACTAGCATACGAGCTATATCTACACTTCTCAAAGATAAGCATATGAGCTCTATCTTCATTTCTTTAGACAAGCATATGAGCTCTGTCTACGGAGTTCATCCCCTATCTTCTCCCAACACTATCCGGTTTAGAGGTACTTCCCCCATCTTCCCCTAAACCGCGGAGTACATCCCCCATCTCCTCCTCTACACACAATGCATATAAACACAAGGGTTCTATACACAATCAATCAATACATAAATTTAATGTATTCAATCCACCGTCATATTCTATGACACATTCAATCGATTAGTTTTAGTTTGCCTAAGCATCATGCATTGTCTACAACAATCACGACTATCCTCCACCGAGAGCCCAAAGCAGTTATCTCTAAACAGAAAATAAATGCACAATGGATATTCAATCAACATTACATTTCCTCATTCTTCTCAATTAATTATCCCAATTAATTAAACAATGTTCAAGCTACTTAAAGAGGTAATATTTTTCCCAAATTCTCTACCGATAACAATTCCACCACTTTTTTCTAAAATTACTTAACCAACATGATATTTACATCAAAAATTATGAAATATGCCCAAGAGTAACATTTTCAAGGTTATGTGTTCAAAAGTTCATATTTCACATTTTTCATTTTCACAAAAATAATGAACACAACTTAATCATCAACATATCATCTTCCATAAAGTTTCATGAATATAACACTTTTAAAGTTTTTAATCCCAAAACAACTCTATAATCTCA
>NW_021025372.1:1347788-1373189 GCF_004153795.1 Camellia sinensis | reverse complement strand
TCTCCGCTCGAGCGCAAGAAGACCCGCTCGAGCGGAACGCCTAAAAACTGAACAACAAGGAATTGAAACCAAGGCCTAACCAACCTGTAACAACCTTCCTCCAAACATCCTAAAACTCAAACAAAGGGAATTAAAGGATAACAACAAGGTAGACACCACTACCACTCCACGGAACCGAGTCCAGAATACTACAGAACAGTAAAGGGGTAACCGGGATTGCTATAATAAGTGCTAAGTTTTTTTTTTCAAAAAAAATCAAAAAAATTAAGAAATTAAGTTTCAGATATTGGAACTCTCACAAAACTTGTGGGTTAGAGATAGATATAAATAAATAGATAGATATAGATATAGATATTTATATTTATATTTATATTTGTTTAAATTTTTTTTTAATATACAAATTATTTGTTTTGGAAAAGGTACTGCAGTAATTATGAGAAAAGTCAAAAAGTCTTGTGGGTTGAGAGAAGTTAATAAATGCTGAGTTAAATTTTTTTTAAAAAAAAAACAAAAAATTAAAAAATTAAAATTGGCATATTGAAGCTCTCACAGCCTTGGGGGTTAGAAACCCCATTTTGCTTAATATATAGTATAGATAGATGTGATTTTTAATTTTTATTTTTAAATGTCTTCTTTTTTTCATTTTTTATATTATATTAAAGTTTAATATTTTGATAATAATCATACGTGTTGGATTTTTAAAAAAATTAAATGTCTTTTTTTATTATTATATTATGTTAAAGTTTAATATTTGATAATAATCATATGTGTCAGACTTTTCAAGAAATTTTTTTTATGCTTGTTCTTAATGTATTAAAGTGTTGTTATGAGGGATAATAATCATATGTGTTGGGACTTTTCAAAGAATTCATATGTGTTGGATTTCAAAGAATTTTTTTTATACTTGTTCTTAATGCATTAAAGTGTTGTTATAAGGGTAAGACTTGGGAGTTGGGAGAAGTTAGTAAATGCAAAGGTTTTTTTTTTTTTTAAATAAAAAAATTAGGAAATTTAGATTGGGAGATTAGAGCTCCTACAAGGCTTGGGGTTAAAAACCCTCTTTTGCTTAATATATAGTATAGATATAGATGTTAAAAGCAAGATTTTCAATTGAATTCTTATCCTCATTTGAATTTTTTTTTTGATATAATGGTAGTGTTATTGGTCAATAAAATGTTGCAAGAAAACTAAGTAAACAAATCTTATTTCTTATTAATCCAACATTGTTGTGGTACATATTATGAAGCGTCTAGCTTGTCTCTAATTAAAAATCAAGATTGGACAGTCTAGTTTGTGCCGTGGGCCCATTTTTAGGTTTCGTTTCGATAATTCAAATTATTCATATTTTAGGGTTCGTCGAGTACATTATCTGTAAAAAAAAATAAGTCAATCAAATAATGACAACTACATGTTTGAATCAGTTTTATATGAACCGTTATTTTCTTACCGTCCATTTTTTTTCTACAAAACTGATTCGAACATGTAGTTACCGTTATCCGATCAATTTGATTTTTTGCATGGATGATGTACTTTTTCTTTTTTTTTATCGGCAAAAAGAAACTTCATTGATGGAATAAACAAGTACAAGAAAACAAGCTCATGGCACAGATGATGTACTTAACGAATTTTATAATGTGAATAGTTAGATTCTCGAAACGGAACCCAAAAGTGAGCCCATGGCACGGACTAAATCATCCAATCTTGATCTCCAACTAGACACAAGTTGGATAAATAGTAATATCACAATACGATACCATCGTTACATTGAATATTAACTCTTTTTGGACTCATAATCTCTTCTAACCTCTGTAATACAACTATTGATAGTGTACAGGGGCAAAATATCCTCTGCTTTCCGTACTCCTTGGACTCCAAGCTTCTCGTGACGGCGTCTAACCTGGCAACACAGAAACGGTGAGCTGCCCGGCGGTGGTTTGCCAGAAAGGCCCTCCGACGATCAAGTCAAATTACTTGAGGAAGAAGGAGGCTGATGGAGAGAGAGTGTGTGGTTTCCGATGGCGCAAAATTGCTTTTTTGTTACTTACCTCCAAAGTTCACCCTCCCACTCCTATTTCTAGGCTGGCCATGCAGCCTCAGGATTGTGCGCGCACTTCCTCTGCTGTCCTTCCCTAGACAGGTAACAGTGTTCGCCTCTCACCACCTTACGCGTGTAAAGGTTCAGTCCTCCAACCAGTACATGTAGAACTGCCAAATGGTATTGACGCGTGCTTGGAGCAGATTTCCTCTCCCTCACGCCATTGGCCCAAGTGGCATACTTAACCGGAGTACCACGACCGACCTATCCCTGTGGAGAATTGCCTCCACAAGCACACAACCGAGCTAGGAACCGCCGGCCTGTCCCTTGGCAAAGGGGCGAATATCCGATTGTCATGGCCTAGCTGTTCTCGACCGATGCATCCTGGTTAACCGACTGTGAGGCATGCCGGCCTCCCCCCGTTCTTCCTTCATTCTCGGTTGCTTGAAGTCAATCTATCTCGGCTGACCGGCTAGAGGCATGCCGAGCCCTCGCCGCGTCCCTAGTCTAGCCCGAGCCCTTAGCTCGGTTGCCACACGCCACTACGTGCTCTGCCAAATGTCTACCTAGCCACAGCTCGGTCAGGCCTTAGTTCATGCCTAATTGGACGATCTCTTTGACCGTGCAAAACAGATCCACGGGCCGTGTTAGCAGAGGAGATAACGTAGCGCTGTGAGATCTGTCACGACCCGCGCTACCGTAGCTCGGCCGTACTAACGGTGTAAATCTCCCCTCTCAATTGCCCCTTAACCCCATCTGAGCTAATCGCGATTGGGGTTACCACCATGTCTGAGCTAACGATCACCAAGTTGCACCAGTACAGGCCGAGCGTGATTGGAGCCAAATCCGTTGTCGAGCTATCCCATTTGGTCGGCTATTGCGTCAGTAGTCTTGTCAAGGGTCGTACTGCCGTACTGGCAGCCGCGTTCTCAGTGCCACATGGCCTCGCTCCATTGGGCCGTACAGCTCAGTTGTCCTCCACGCGCAGAATTCAAATGGCACAGCCGTTTGGTTTTCCCCTCTTCTTTAAATCCTACACGAAGGGTCATTCGTCCCTTCTACTGTTCATCTACACCCCCAAGCCAAAACCCCTAGTTCTAAAATATTCACCCCTGCTGCCGTTGCTCCCCACTTGCTTCCCTACGCCCATTCCTGCCATTTCTGAAGCTGCATTCAGGCTCGCGAGGCCCACCTCACTTCGCATCCGTTTTTGGTGAGTTCTCTACCCCTTTACTGCTTTTTCTATTTCCATTCACGTATCTTCATATAGGTTCTTCAATCTTTTGTGCTTTTGTTCTTGGTGTTCTTCGTTTTCTTCTTTTTTGCTTACTGTTCTTCGTGCCCTCTGCTTGGGGCCATCGGTGTTGCCTTTTATGTGTAGAACCCATACACCCTAGGGCAAATGGAAACTGTAGGGAATGGAAGGGGCCTTCGTGCCCCTTGTTCCTTCTTGGTTCGAACGGATTTGCCCCACTCCTGGGATGAACTGTTTGAATCTGGGTAAAACTGAGCTAAATGCTCACTTAGATCCGTAGTTAGAGCCTCAGCCAAGCAAAAACTGGTATGTGGCTTCTCGCTGAGGCCGCGACTGAGCTGAATACTCAATTAGATCGGAAAATAAGACTGAACCGAGCTAAAACTTGCCTTGACCGAGCCGAAAATAGAATCAGAACCAAATCAAGAAGGCTAAAACAGCCATTCCGTCGAGCCGAGATAGGGGTTAGACCAGCCAAACACCCTAAAACATTTCTTCCGAGCTAAGAGTTCCAATATGAGCCGTGCAATTTCTGCCGTGCTAACCCTTGGGCTTATTTTTCAACAATGCAGAACAAGCTAGGACCGATCAGGCCAGTACAGAACCATCACTGGTGAAACTCAAAGTCCGAGTGAATACACCAACATTTTTGACCGAGATACAAATTAAGTCGTCAAATAAAACCGAGATAGATGGGGAAGTACCGATTCATGGTGAGCTCGCCTGGTGCATTAGCTGAGTTTCATAGGGAGTACAACATCCCAGACGACGTCATCTTAGAGCTCGCCAAGAAGGGAGATACCCCTTGGGGCGACCTAGACCGGTGCCCCTTCACAGTCGTGTCTATAGTTGAGGGAGGACTTCGCTTCCCGGTCCAACTCTTGATCTGCGAATTTTTGAGGCAGACAAGGCTTTGCCCGGCCCAAGTCTCCAACAACACGTACAAAATAATAAACGGTGTCGCCGAGCTGAACCGGAGGCTCAGTCTCAATCTCGGTCTTGTTGAAATTTTTCATCAGTACAGCCTTAGTAAAAATAAAGGTGGGTTTTGCTGGTACCTGAAAGTAAAGAAGGGCCGAGCAAAACTCATCGAGGGCAACCTGGACAAAGAGACCAACGATGATGACTTCCTATGGATGTCCGGTAATTACGAGGACACCGAGGCGCCCATACCGGGTTGGTACATTAGGAAAGATTTTGGCAGTGCTGGTGAGTAGCTCGGCTAACCGCCCTATCTTCTTCATGCATTAGTTTCTCTCTTTGCCGGTCTAATACTTGCTTCTTTTTGTAGATTACAAGCACTTAGCAGAGGACTACAACCGGGCTAACCAGGAGGCTATCAGAGTCCTACTACGTCACCCAGCCGAGGAAAGGAAGTCTTCAAAACTGCTCGGCTTTGAACCGACCTACCACTACCAAGCACCGCGCAAAAGTTGGGTCACTGACTTTCTTCGTGCGCCTTCTCCCGAACCTGACCCAAATCTTCTACCGATCAGACTAGTTCTCCTCACCGCCGAGCAAGAAATGGAAAAAATCTGGGCCATCAAATCAATGATCACCAGTGAGGAAACCGAGTCGCAACCACTGGAGGCAACTGGGGGAGCATCCTCCACCCCAACCGGGCAAACGGAAGGCGCAGTGCTGGCTCTAGCCAGCGAACAACCCACTGGCCGGTCGAGGAAAAGACCGAGGAAAGACCAGCCCGGGCAGTACCTCGTTGATGAGGATTCCACCGAACATGTTTCAACCGAGCTTGGGGACCAGACCAAACAACAAATCAGTGGGCCATCCCGGTCTGGTCGCCAGAATTTAAGTACAAAGGCCGCGCTGTTTCAGAAGCAGATTTGGTCTACGTGAACAAGGACTACTCGCTCGGTTTTAACATGACCAAGGGGTTGATCCTGCCCGCCGACATGAAAAAACACGACGAGCTGTCCGGCCTGAAGGTCCTCCGCTCGACGGCGAAATCCATAGTGCTGGTAAATTGTCACTTTTTCTCTTTTCAAGTTATTGACCGGTTTTTGCTCGGTTTTCTGCATTCTTACAATCCTTCATTCGTTTTCAGGCCGCACAAAAGAACTACCTCGCCCACGAGCGCATGATCGCCGTGCGGCAGAGTCTACGCGATGCCATCGCCGAGAACAAGGCCCAAGCGGTCGAGATAACAAAGCTTAAGGCTGCGCAAGAGGCAATCGTGGCCGAGCGAGATGACCTGAGCCAGAAAGTTGACCGAGCTAAAGTTGACAAACGGCGGGCCGTGAAGTCGACGAAGGCCCGATACCTTGCCGAGCTGAGGAAACTGCGCGATGTCCACAAAGTAGAGAAGGACAAGGCTGTTGATGACGCCGAGGACCGAGGATACGCGCAGGGGGAGAAGACTTACGAGCGGCAGGTCCAAGCGACCAAGGACATCTTTTTCCAGTGCGGTTGGAAAGCTGCCGTGGAAAAAGTTGACCTTGGCCAAGATGCTGACATGTTCTTGAATCCCTCCGCAGCCTATATCTCGGTCTACATGCAGGCCTACGCGTGTGCCGCGCAAAAAAGGCTTATTGAAGAGGCCAAAAAAGCAGCCGAAGAGGAAGCGGCGACCGAACAACCAGCCGAGCAGACTTCTCCCGACGCTACTCAAAGTACCGGGGAAGTGGAGGCCGAGCAAGAGGTAGCTGTGGAAGGCGCCCTAGATGGACCCGAAGAGGGCACGACCGAGCAGACTACCCAGTCCGCTGAGCTAACCGTCGATGTCGACCTGGAGTTGGACTGAAATGCCCCCTTCTATTTTATTCTTTGTTTTTGTTTCGTTCCTTTCCGTTGCTTTTAAATGTAATCGGGCTAGGCCCCCTCTTTGTACTGTAACTTCCCTAATCAATGAAACTTTAACTTTTTGCTCGTTTATCTTGTACTCCTGTTCGGTTTGCACGTGCAAAAATTTCTCGATTCAAACTTTAATGCAGCACAACTAGTAGATCGGCTACGCCGTGTAATCATGCCAAGTCCTTTAGTTGGTCGGGCAAAAATCAGCTCGACCGTAAAAGAAGTTGGACAACTTGCCAACTTTTCATTTTGGCCGAGCAAAACCAGCTCGGCCAACATATTGGACAAAACACCAATATTCCGTCGTGGCCGAGCAAAATCAGCTCGGCTTTTGAGTTGGATAGGACGCCAACACTTCCTTTCTTCCAGCAAGGTCAGCTCGGCTCTCGCCAGTTGGACAAAACACCAACATTTCAATTTTGCCGAGCAAAATCAGCTCGGCATGTTGATTGGTCTAAACACCAATATTTCATTGAAGTTTTGTAGGACGCCAACATCCCAATTGGGCGAGCAAAAGCCAGCTCGGCCATTATGTAAATTGGGCGATACACCAATTATTTCACTTGGACAATTCACCAACTGTTTGCGCGGTCTTCGTCTATACCGGCGACGGAAAACCAGCCTGGTTGCCCCTGGTATCCGTAGTGGCCTTGTATCCTTGCAGTGTCATTGTACAGAAAGACGCAATAAAAAAGCAACAAGAAGGATATTTTTCATTACAAAAGCAGTGCTATACTTACATCAAATGCCAAAAGGCTAAAGGTCTAGAAAGCTAATCAATAAAAGCAATTACATCTTCAAAGTAAAAGATCTTAAGATTGACTACATTCCACGGTCTGGGGACAGCTTTGTCATCTAAATCTTCCAGATGGTATGCCCCTTTGCCAGCGAAACCAGTCACCTTGTACGGTCCTTCCCAATTTGCACCGAGCTTCCCTTCGCCTGGGACCACTGTGTTGCCCAACACTTTTCTTAAGACCCAGTCTCCAATCTTGAACAGCCTGGGGTGCACAGCCTTGTTGTATTTCTTGGAGAGTTCTTGCTGATAGGCCGCTATGTGGATTAGTGCCCACTCCCTTCTTTCCTCGGCGAGGTCTAGCTCCAATGCTACTGCTTCATTGTTCAAATCTGGCTGGAAGCTTTCAGACCGGATGGTTGGCATGCCAATTTCCAGCGGGATGACGGCTTCCATACCGTAGGCCAAGGCAAACGGAGTTTTCCCGGTCGACCGCCTTGGCGTAGTGCGATACGCCCAGAGTACGTTAGGGAGTTCTTCAGCCCACTTCCCCTTGGCCTTCTCAAGCCCCTTCTTCAGCCCGTCTAGGATGGTCTTGTTCGAGGCCTCTGCTTGACTATTTGACTGAGGATAGGCCGGCGTTGAATTGTAGAATTCGATCTTCAGCTTTTCGCAAAATCCACGAAAGAGTTTTCCATCGAATTGAGTGCCGTTATCCGAGATGAGGGCCTTTGGTATGCCGAAGCAAGTGATGACATTTTTCCAGACAAACTTCTTCACCTCCTTTTCCTTTATGGTCGCCAGCGGCTCAGCCTCAACCCACTTGGTGAAGTAGTCAGTGGCAGTGATGAAGAATTTGCGATTGCCCGGTGTTGTTGGGAGTGGCCCAACAATATCCAACCCCCAAAGCGCGAACGGCCAAGGACTTGTAAGGATGAGCAATTCTCTAGCTAGCTGGTGGATCTGGTGAGCGAACTTTTGACACTTTTCGCACCTGCGAACGTATTTCTGCGCGTCCGCCTACATGCATGGCCACTACTAACCTTGGGAAATTGCTTGGTAAGCCAAAGATCTGCCCCCAGTATGGCTGCCGCAGATGCCTTCATGGATCTCATAAAGAAAAGCTTCCACCTTGGCGAGGTGGACACACTTTAGATAGGGCCCGGTAAAAGACTTCTTATACAAGGCTCCGGACGGGGAGAGCCAAAACCGCTCTAACTTGGCTCGGATCTTGTTGGTCGCCTTCTTTTCTTCCGGTAGAACCCTATCTTTTAGGAAGGCGATGATGGGATCCATCTAGGAAGGACCCAAGTCGGTGTAGAGTACCTCGGTCGCTTCTGGTTCCTCAATACTTGGCCGAGGTAAGAATTCTATCATCAAGGGGTTAGGAAAAACTGTCTGAGTAGAAGCGAGTCCGGCCAATTCATCAGCCATGTTGTTTTCTTCACGGTTGATCTGTTCCACTCTTATGGCGTTGAACTTCTTGATCTCTGCGCACACCAGGGCCTGATACTTGGCCATTCTCTCATCCCTTGCCTCATACTCTCCTGAAACCTGATTGACCACCAGCTTAGAATCGCTGAATACCATAAGGGCTGATGCTTTCATTCTCAATGCGCTTCTTAGCTCGGCAAAGAGGGCTTCATACTCTGCCTCGTTGTTGGATGCAGGGAAGCCGAGCGTAATTTCCTGCTCGATAATCAGCCCGTCCAGAGAAGTCAGTACGATACCCAGCCCGGCCCCGTGCCTATTGGATGCCCCATCGACGAAGAGCTTCCACATCTCGCCAATGAACAGCTTCCAGCAATCAGAAGGGTTTTGGGAGCTCCTCAGTTCCAAGTCTCTGATCGACTCATTCTGGTCTCTTTCCTTGTCTTCATTGAGTCCGTCTTCTAATGAGTGACCCGACTTCGCCAGTTCAGTCTCCTTTTGCCCTTCTTTCACTTGCGAGCCAACACTTGTCTCCATCGCCTGATCCATGGGCTGTGCTAAATCTGCACTAGCCAAATCAACCGGGCAAACTGGATGCGTTCCAAGGGCAAATTCCGCCACGAAGTCTGCAAGAGCTTGGGCCTTGATTGTGGTGCGCGGGCGGAACTTGATATCGTACTGCCCCAATTCCACGACCCATTTCAAAATTCTCCCGGTGAAGTCTACCTTTTCAAAGAGCACCTTTAGTGGAAACTCGGTTAGCATAACTATCATATGGGCATGAAAATAGTGTGCCAGCTTTCTTGACGCCATCATCAGGGCCAGGGCCAATTTTTTCAACGGAAGATATCTCGTTTCGGCCGGGAGTAGAGTCTTGCTTACATAGAAAATGGGCAAGTGCTGGATGCCTTCGGTGCGGACTAGAACGGCGCTCACCGCGTGTTGAGAGACTGCCAAGTAGAGGTACAACTCTTCGCCCGGCTGAGGTGTGACTAAGATAGGGGCTGAGGAGAGGTACACTTTCAAGTCTGCCAGTGCACTGTCACATTCGTCATCCCAGAAGAACTTGGTCTTCAAAGTTTTGAAGAAGGGCCTGCAACGATCTAAAGACCGGCTGATAAACCTGTTCAGCGCGGCTGCTATCCCTGCAAGATGTTACACGTCCTTCGTGGAGTTTGGGTGCTCCAAGTCTTGTATAGCCTTGATCTGTGATGGGTCGGCTTCAATCCCTCGATTTGTGACCAGAAAACTGAGAAACTTCCCGGTACCGACTCCAAAGGCACATTTGGAGGCATTCAAACGAAGCTTGTGGCGTTTACGTATAACAAACATCTCTGCTAGGTCGGCGAGGTACTGAGACTTCTCCTTACTTTTCACCACCATGTCGTCGATATAGGCCTCCATGGTGCGACCCAACAGTGGAGCGAACATCTTTGTCACCATCCGTTGAAAGGTTGCTCCGGCGTTTTTCAATCTGAACGGCATGACTTTATAGCAATACAAGCCTCTGGGAGTAGTGAACGATGTGATCTCTCGGTCCGATTTGTACATGGCTATCTAGTGGTAGCCGCGATACGCGTCCAGGAAGCTAAACCTCTGATGGCCAGCGGTCAAGTCCACCAGCTGGTCAATTCGAGAGAGGGGAAAGCTATCCTTTGGGCAAGCACGGTTGACTGTCTTGTAGTCAACGCAGACTCGCTACTTACCATTCTTCTTCGGAACCACCACTGTGTTAGATATCTACCGAGGGTATTGCACCTTTTCTATGGCCCCAGCTTCCAACAAATTCTTCACTTCTTCTGCCACTACCTCAGCATGGTGCAAGGCTGAGCGACGTGTCCTTTGGATGACTGGCCACGCATTGGGGAAGACATTCAACTGATGGCAAATGAAGCTCGGGTCGACGCCAGGCATATCGTAAGGCGTCTACGCAAAAGCCTCAAAATTGGAAGTCAAGAAGTTGACATAATCTAACCGCTCGGTGCTAGACAAAGATGATCCCAAGAGGAAAAACTTAGTTGGGTCGTTCTCGTCGATGCGCACTTCTACCAAATCCTCGACCGATTTTTTCTCGGCCTTTTTACCTACATCTTCAAGGACCTCCTTTCCCTCGGGTCCCTCAATCATTTGGACGAACCCCTTGGCTGCTCGGCTGCCATTTACTGCAACGAAGCATTGTTTTGCTATCACCTGGTCTCCCCAAACCTCTTCTATTTGTCCGATTGGTGTCGGAAAGCGCAAAACTTGATGGTAAGATGACGCTACTGCTTGCATGGCGTGCAACCAGCCCCTGCCCAAAATTAAGTTGTAGGTGGATGGGACCTTGAGCACCCAGAATTCCACTTGCTTCATGACTGAACCCGCTTTGACCGGCAATATGATCTTCCCCACCGGCCACTCTGGCTGTGAGTTGAATCCAACCAAAGGAGACGTCACTGGGGCCAAGTCCTTGTCCTCCAGCTTCATCTACTTGAAGGCGTCATAATACATAATTTTGACCGAACTCCCCTGGTCAATCAAGATTCTCTTGATGTCAAAGCCTTTGACGCGAAGAGTTACCACTAGAGCATCATTGTGGGGCATCTGGATCCTTTCCAAATCCTTGCTTGAAAAGGTAAGGACGTCTTTCTCCTCGATCTTCCCCTTCTTCACAGCGGGCTGAACGGAGAGCACCTCCCTCATGTGCTCGGCCTTCTTGATCATCCCCCTCTTAGCTCGCAGACCCTGGCCGGTTCAATGATGCCATGGATGACGTTGATTACACCTTGCGGCGCCACGTCCAGGGCGGCTAGGCCGTTTGGTTCGGTTTGTCCTGATGGTGCGGCCTTTATCGCCCCATCTATGTATTGGTCAAGATGCCCGGCCGCCACCAATTCTTCCAAGTGTTGTTTGAGCGGCAAGCAGTCCTCTGTTCGGTCCCCCCGTTCCTCATGGAAGGTGCAATGATATTTTGAATTGAAGCCTCTCTGCGCACTCCCCAACTTGGCCGGTCAGCGGACAAAAGGCTCACCTCGGATCTCACTCAGAATGCGGTAGATAGGGATTTTAAAGACCGTGGTGATTCCAGTCCGCGCCTTCAATTTTCTCTTGGCATCTTCCGCTGCATCACGGGGAGCGTCAGCTCGGTCGTTTCTGCGACCCTTGTTTCGGTCATCGCGGTTTGGGCCACGGCGTTGATTTTTTGACCGGCCATTTGGGCGGTTATCCTCCTGCCCGACCGAGTGAACTTTTCCTACCACCTTTCTGTCCGTCGCGACCGGATTAACCTTCTCGGTCGCGGAGGCAGCATCCTCCTTCACACGGATGTGCTCATTGATCCGCTGCATCAAGGACTCCATAGTGGTGGGCTGGTGCATTGTGAGCGAGTCTCGCAGCCTATGTCTGACTAGGAGACCTCGCTTGTACTGAGTGATCGCCAGTTTGGTAGGGCAGTCGAGGATCTCATTGTAAGTTTCCCAGTACGTCGCGTTGTAGGCCTTCAATGAACCTCCAGATTCCATCTTGACGCACGCAGGAGATGGTCGACCTCCTTCGGTGTGCGAGTTTTGGTTTTGAATCTAGTGACGAAGGCTTCCGCTAGTTGCTGCCACCCTTCGATACTCCCCTCCGGGAGCCTTTCGAACCATTTCAAGCCCAGCTCTCCCAAGCTTGCTGGGAATATGAGGCACATCAGGGCGTCATTGCACCGGTGGCTAGCCATTACTTGCCGGTAATGACTCACGTGCATGTACGGATCTGTCTTGCCATCGTACAAAGTGAACTTTGGCTGGTGGAATCCGGCAGGGAGTGGAGTACTCTTGGTTTCTGGAGACAACGGCGTGGCTGTAAGTCTCGCCAACTCCTTGTCCACCAGCGCAGGGGCCATCACTCTGGGAGCTGGCATCGCCACTTCTTCGCTACAGCGAACTGGAGCGCTCAACCTCTGCAATGCCGGCACTCTCAGAGCCTCGTGACGGCGAGCCATTTCCTCCAACACATTCCTCAGGTCTCTGGAACGGGAGGAGAAAGAGTATCTCGACGTCGATGACGGGCGTGAGGGGCAGTATGTGCTGTCGCGAGTGAGGGATCTGCCCTCTCTTTGGTCGGAATCTCCAACCCCATAGTTCCTGGTGATGGAGAGAGAGTGAGTCCTCTCCTGGTGGCGACTGCTAGAACGAGGGGACGGGGTGCGCTCACTGAGGTTGCCCTCTCCAGCAACACCCTTCCCTTTAATCTGGCGCTTCAGCATCTCCATCTCCGCTACCATCTTGCGAATGAGGGCGTCTTGGTCTTTGAGTTTGTGCTCCAGGCGCTGCGCACGGGACTCCCCCCGCCGCCGACGGCCCTCTGGACTCTTCGAACAATCAAAACTCCTCCCACGTTTGTCTCGCGCACCTCGTGAAGAAGTTTCTAGGCTCGCCATGGCCGGAACATTCGGGGGGCCATCTCTCATTCGAACATACTCCGGAGTGACACCATCGACGACGGACAGTGGAATTTCGTCGTTGTTGGCCATGGAAATGGTCAAAAAGGCTTGAAGAACAAGGGGTGAATATCAAAGGCTTCCTACAGACGGCGCCAATTGTACGGGGGCAAAATATCCTCTGCTTTCCGTACTCCTTGGACTCCAAGCTTCTCGTGACGGCGTCTAACCTGGCAACACAGAAACGGTGAGCTGCCCGGCTGTGGTGTGCCGGATAGACCCTCCGACGATCAAGTCAGTCCACTTGAGGAAGAAGAAGACTGATAGAGAGAGAGTATTGTTTCCGATGGCGCAAAATTGCTTTTTTGTTACTTACCTCAAAGTTCACCCTCCCACTCCTATTTTCAGGTTGGCCATGCAGCCTCAGGATTGTGCGCGCACTTCCTTTGCTGTTCTTCCCTGGACAGGTGGCAGTGCTCGCCTCTCACCACCTTACGCATGTAAAGGTTCAGTCCTTCAACCAGTACATGCAGAACTGCCAAATGGTATTGACGCGTGCTTGGAGCAGATTTCCTCTCCCTCACGCCATTGGCCCAGGTGGCATACTTAACCAGAGTACCACTGTAGACGCGCCCGCGTGAGGCCTTCGTGCTACAGTTCAGACTCGAATTGTCACGGTTCTTAATCTGAACCAAAGAGTCCAAATCTGGCAAATCGTTTTGAGAAAACAGATTTTTAGAAAAGAAGTGCCAAACATGGACTGCTTTGCCAGATACAGAGTCGCCACCTAAATATTTTATTTTGGAGGAATTTAGGAAACCCTGACTCGTTTGCCTAAGGCCACGTGTCCGTCATCACCAAAGTTGCCTCAGCTCGGGAACTTGGGTACAATTGGAGAAGGTCAGCTATGAGCACCCCCTCTCGCTCGATCCGAAGATCGGCCTCTACTAATCATGATATCTTGTTTTGAAAACATTATGTGTTCTTATTCCGGTTATTAGCCTAGATTTACTATGTGATGCGCACAGCAAAACAAGTATAGACTAAATTGCCTAAGTCGGAACAAAGCATCGCATTTTCGTTTATTTGGAAAATTGTTTGAATTTTGCTACTCGCGAGTAGGCTAAAATACGGATTTCGATGAATTATCCCATTTCAAACAATCCAACCTTTACCCACAAGCATTCATGCAGTTATATCACATAAACATATAGCCACATGGTAAGCATGCTATCATGTTAACATTCACACTCATGCGAGATGCTAAAGCATAAATACTTACATCGTACTCTGTGTCAAAACAGTGAACTAGTTAGTAATCAAATGCATGATCCTAGTTCATGTTGAGATGGCTAATGCAACACATGCAGAATGTCACTAGAATAGGCTCGGCTAACCTATGGATGGCATGTGAGATGCACAGATAACATGTATTGAAGTTTGATTTGAAATACCATGCAATTAGTATGATGCGCCGAGCCCGGTGCATGCAAGACAAATGTATGGATGCACGCATGCATAGCATAAGATATGCTAATTTAAATATGCCCTAATACTAACCATTGAAAGCAGGTAAGTAAAAGGGAGAAATAAGTAGGGGTTGGAAGACATGCATACACGCACCCACACTTATTACAAATTCGCCCTCGCTCGGAGGGACCAAAAGAATATACAAATTAATTAACCTACAAGCTAATTAAATATTACAGGCCAATTAAACTAGTAGAAATCAATAAACAGCCTCGGAAAGAGGGTCCGATGCATGCGTGCTCGGCTCTGCTCGGAAAGCCACTGCCATGCACAAGTTGCCTCTGTTTTGACTGTTATCCTCCTCTGAAGACTGTACAAGTCCCAGGGTTGCTTCTCTGAGTGCTGTGGAACACCACCAGCTAATGGAATTGGTCACCGGCCAAAGGGAATGATCACTGGCCACTTGTTCAAGCTATCGGCCATTGATAAATGGCCGGTCGGCACTGGAGATGGTTGGCTGGCTAAAGCTTCCTACAGAATCTGTTTTTGACAACAGCAGAGGGCAAAACATAACATGGCAATGCATTTCAAGCAATGTATGCACCAACTGCTCTCTTTATCATATTCATGACTCAAAGGAGGATGGGCCTCGATTCTCGGACCACCAATCGCACATTTCAATGCGTGATGGCCCAAGAAACCAAGTATGCATTTTGATATGGAATGCAATGCACATAATCAAACAAAGGGGCTCAACCTCTATCATACTCAACTCAAGAGGTGAAATATGCGTGCCAATGTGATGCAACCTAGGCATGTGAGCTAGCATGCAATCATGGAAATGCAAAGAAGCATACAAGGCATACAATGATCATGCAAGGCATGAAACAATGCAACCGACAAGTATGCAAGACACAATGTGGGTTTTGAAGCATGGAAGCAAGCATGTGACTTCATTCAATCATGCAACTTCAATCATGCAACAACACACAAATATGCAACAACATACAAGGAGAGCATACAACAATATACAAAGGAGGGACTTACACTAATTGGACAGCTCTATACTAAGCCCAAAACAGTGGCCAAAAGCTAAGGAAGTGGAGCCAAATACACATACAAGCATGTATATAAACATGGTCCATCACTTAGGTACAAAGAGCAACTCTCAAGCATACTTAAGAAGATGTGAACATGGACTAATGGCATGCACATAAGCTCTGAAAATCATGTTAGAAATGGTTTCAAACCAACTAAACAAAGACAAGCCAAGCATGCAACATGGTCCGAAACTCAAGGCTACAAGCCAAAATGTAAGGTAACTATACAAAGCATGCCATGGTCGACCAAAGCAACCCAAAACAGACTTCAAGCATACCAAAACAAGCATGGAAGCTTCACAAAGCTTGGCCAAAAACATGCTAGAACAAGGGCTCAAAGCATAAGACATGTTAAGGCTAAATGATGGCATTACAAGACATGTATGCAAGGCATGTAAGGTGTGTCCAAACCAAGTAAAAACAGAGCTATATTATGACATAATAAGCACAAAAATCAATTAGGACATGGCCAACATGAACCTAAATTAGATGCTCACACAAGAGGCTAAAATGGCCCTTTTCAAGGACAACAAGGAGAGGGGGTGACCCTCTCCTTCTTAGGACCTCAATGCACCATTCTCCCACTGAAATCCCTCAAGATTTCAGTGGTGAGGAGGCCCAAACAAAGT
This sequence comes from Camellia sinensis, assembly GCF_004153795.1. NCBI lineage: Eukaryota > Viridiplantae > Streptophyta > Magnoliopsida > Ericales > Theaceae > Camellia > Camellia sinensis. Next base: position 1,357,320 of record NW_021025372.1, on the reverse strand, counting down.
GGTCCCGGAGCTCAACCAAAAGGGCATAAAGTGGGGCCTAACAAGCCCTAAGAGGGGTCAAACAACCCCAAATGCAAAAATACCCTTAAACAACTATTTTAAGCAGGTAAAAACAGAACTTTTATATGTTATACACTAAGCTCAAAAACAGTTGCAAGATAGGCCAAAAGGTTATGCAAAAATGGGGAAAAAAGGGGGTAAGTTCTTACCCTTGTTGACCTTCTTCAAGAATGGTGCTCCAGCAGCTTCTTCAAGCTCAAAACCACCCAAAAACACCAAGAACAACCTTCTGGTCCCTCAGCAACCAAGAAAAGGTGTAAGGCTAGGTGTTTGTGTGCAATAGTAAGGCTAAACACACACACAAGGCAAGAAAAGAGAGAGATATAGAGATGGAATATATGTAAACCCTAACCCTAAAACTCAGAGCTCTGGAGCTTTTTTCTAACCCCAGAAGAGGGAGGAGAGGCCTCCTCTTTATAGAAGCTCCCTCTTGCAAAGCTTCCAAAGTAAGCTAGTCAAGAGGGAAATCCCTCCATACACGTGTATAGAGGGGGTGCAAAGTGTATGCCAGCTAGCACAGCTGGCATAAAAATATCTGCAAAAACAGATGAACAGTGGTCGGCCAGCAAAAAATGTAATTTGACCAAAATATATGGCCGGTCGACCATCCAGAGTGCCGGTCGGCCAAACATTTGGCCGATGGCAACAAAACACAGCCGGTGGCCTCAAGCCATGGCCGGTTGAGTGTGGAGATGGCCAACAAGCCATTCCCTGCCCTCCAAAGCAAAAACACAAGTGTTTGGTGCAAAACCAAACACAAAACAGTCGAGTCGAGAGATCTTGAGGCAAGGCGCGTAGCCGAGACCTCCAGGAACTCAAGACGAACACAAACAAGGATGATCACCGAGTGTTCAAACGGTGACGTCCAAGTCTTGAGGACGGTCAAAAATGGGGTGTCTACAACCACGACCGGCCTATCCCCTGTGGAGAATTGCCTCCACAAGCACACAACCGAGCTAGGAACCGCCGACCTGTCCCTTGGCAAAGGGGCAAATATCCGATTGTCATGGCCGAGCTGTTCTCGACCGGTGCATCCTGGCTAACCGGCTGTGAGGCATGCCGGCCTCCCCCCGTTCTTCCTTCATTCTCGGTTGCCCGAAGTCAATCTATCTCGACTGACCGGCTAGAGGCATGCCGAGCCCTCGCTGCGTCCCTAGTCTAGCCCGGGCCCTTAGCTCGGTTGCCACACGCCACTACGTGCTCTGCCAAATGTCTACCTAGCCATAGCTCGGTCAGGCCTTAGTTCATGCATGGCTGGACGATCTCTTTGATTGTGCAAAACAGATCCATGGGCCGTGTTAGCAGAGGAGATAGCACGGCGCCGTGAGATCTGTCACGACCCGCGCTACCGTAGCTCGGCCGTACTAACGGTGTAAATTCCCATCTCAGATAGTTATCCAACTTTTTCATTTATAGGTTAATTAGTTAATTTCATATTATGTTATTAAACTGAGATTATGATTTGTTGCAAGATGTAACTTGAAACTCTCTCCTCCTCCGGTTTCTTTGTGAATCCAGTAAAAATAGTAAAGATGCTCCAAGGATTTCTTTTATAATTTTATAAATTTAATTTTAATCAATTAATTTTATTACAATAAAATATAAATAACTGTAATATATTTTACTTCTATAATTTAATATTGTTATATTAATAATCTCTTCAATTAATTTGGTCAACCTTTAATTCAGAAAACAAACAAAAACCTAAAACTAAGAAATTGCTAATGAAATACAGATAAACGTTTGATAAGCCTAGAGGGGCCTCAGTAGAAATGGGCCATCCATCCACAGAGGAGAGGAGAGGAGAGGCCATTATTGACTCAGTTGTCTCGTTATGAGCACGCCATTATTGACTCGTCTTTCTCTTGATTTCTAGAAAACAGGAACGCTCCTATGCCTCAGACTGCTATAACCCCTTACATTGGGTCAATATCGAATTTATGAGGGTAAATTACACTTACCTTGAGGTTTTTGATAGAAAAGTTTTACAAGTTGTATCGAACTCTTTTATTTTATTTGATAATATATAATGTTTCGTTTTTGTTTATTTTTTTAGACAGTGTTAATTTTTATAATGAAATAACAAAAATACCCTTTATTTGTTTTTTTTAATCTCTTTTTCTTCACTAATTATTATTTATTTTTTCTCCCACTTTGTGGCTATCTTGACCATTGCTTTCAGCTTGTAGCTCAATTTCTAAAGTAAAATTATTATTTTTTAAAAAAATTGATGATATAATTCCGTATTTTTGTGATAATGTTACGTTTTTTTATAGAAATATTACTCAATAATTTGAAATATGATATAATCTATTATGATTGAGTAACATTTCGATACAAAAAAAATAATAATAATACTACCATAAAAGTACATAACTATATCACAATTCTTATAACAAATAATATATAATAATAAATTATTATCACACTATTAGAAAATTAAATAACATTTCTTACAAAAATTTATAATATTTATCAAAAAATACATAATAAAATGGTGTGGTTGTGGTAATTGTATTGTTATACAAAAATGGTACGGTAGTGATGGTAATTGTATCAATCAATTTTTGTTTCCAAATCAACTGGTACCAAAAATGAAGAATTAGCATGATTTAATTTTATGGTAGGTTAAATAGTGATTTTGAAATCAAACTCATTTGGGTTTAGTGTTTTTGATAGAACATGAATGTTTGATTGAATAAAGAAATAAAAAATTTGGAATGATGAACCTCAATTAAATGAATGAGAAATCAAAAAATAGGAATTGAATTGATCAAATTTTTAAGGTGGGTTTGGTGATTTTGGGTGAAAGCAATTGTATGCTCATCTTTTGTAGACTATTAAAATTTTTCCAAATATATATATATATATATGAAGACCGTAAAAAAAATACGAAAAGTGTATATTGTATGTATTTTATTAGGGAAATTCTATAATATACATATCATTTTAGGGTGTGTACCATATGTCCAAGGTATGACGTTTGTAGTTTTTGGTTATGACCTATGTTGGTGTTAATGATGATTTGATTATGATTCATTGTGGTGTTAGTTACTTATTGTAATTATTATTTTGGTTATGATAAAAAAAGGTCTTTGATTATACCTTATGTTGTGTTTGATTATAATTAATTATTATTTTTTAATTATGACATATGTGATAACCAACACCATAAGTTTATCATAATTTGCATAAGCATCACCCATTTTATTATGTATTTTTTTTTTGGATAAATATTGCAAATTTTTGCAGCAAATATTAACTAATTTTATGATAGTGTGATGATAATTCATTATTAGATATTATTTGTTATAACAATTGTGACATAGTTATGTACTTTTACAATCGTATTATTATTTTTATTCATGAAAATGTTAATCATAATAGATTACATCATATTTCAAATTATTGAGTAATATTTCTATAAAAAAATGCATAATATTATCATAAAAATACATTAAAAAAAAATTCAACACATTAATTTCACTTTAGAAGGAAAACTACAAGTAGAAAGCAGTGGCTCGGGTAATTGCAAATTGGGAAGGAAAATAATTAATGGTTGGTGGAGGAAAAGAGATAAGAAAAAGGACAAATAGAGAGTATTTTGGGCATTTCATTGTAGAAACTAAAGGTGTCTGAGTAAAAGTTAATAGAAGGTTGTATTGTATATTGTCAGCTAGAGTAAGGAAGGTCAGTGTAATTTTCAAAATCTCAAGAGAGATTTCTATAATTATCAAAAATCTCAGAAGAGGTAATGTAATTTACCCAATTTATCAAGGTCCACATCAAATTTATTTTGACGGTGAGTCGTGGAATAGAGTATATATCATAAAAATTAAATTAATTAAATATTTCTAATCACATAATTAGAATTTAAAAAACAAATAGATTATTATTAAAATTCATGCTTGTTATTTATCTTTTAAAAAATAAATACGGTATTATTATGTAATTATAAATATCAAATTAATTTTTTTTTTATGAATGATCTAATAATTGAATTGTACAATATAATTAATTTAAATCATCAAAATCCACCAGATATCAATCCCATCAGAGGTGCAACAACTTTAAACCACAACTGTTTGTCCTTGTTACTCAAGGTTGGGTGGGACCTTTTTTTTTTCTTTTTTTTTTTTTTTTTCTTTTTTTAAGTATTTTCTCTCATTACTTTCTACCCTCCATGTTCTCATTGGACCACTGACCACGACATTATCCTAAATAGAAGGACAAATTACAAACACCTCTCAGCAAGTTTGGTAAAAATATAAATTTTTTTTTAAGGTTTGAGAAATTATATTTTGTCCTTTGAAATTTATGTTTTCATAATAAATTACCCTTTGAGGTTTTTATTTTCATACAAATTTCTTCTTAATTTTTCTTAATTTGTTATGAAAATTTAACCTTTAGGAAGTAATTTGTAATTTCTCAAATTTTAAGAAAGAATCTATATTTTTATCAAATTTTGAGAGAGTATTTATAATTTGTCCTAAATAGAAATGCTTGATAGCTCTAGGAGAGACTTTAATGTATGCGTCTGTTTCATTTGATGTGATGTTTTAATTTTATATATTTTTTTTATTTTTTATATTACTTACAATTCAATTAGAGTTTTAATTTTAGGGATGAATCACTGCTATATCCTAAATTGGAGGATTTGATGAAAAATCGAGGAAAAGCTTCTCGTTAGTAAATTCTATGAAAAACACCTCGTGTGTATCGTATATTTAATGATATATATATATATCTTTTTAGTAAATTCTATGAAAAACACCTCGTGTGTATCGTATATTTAATGATATATATATATATCTTTTTAGTAAATTCTATGAAAAACACCTCGTGTGTATCGTATATTATAGTAATTATTATTTTAATTATTCTTGAAATGATATTTGATTATGTCTTAAGTGTTGTTGGGTTATAACTCATTATTATTACTCCATTCGTTTCAAAATAATGGTCACTATTAGAAAATTTAACTTTTTTTGATAGTACAATTATTATATTTTAAAAATATTCATTTTTCAAAATTACCTTTTGATAGTATATTTTTTTTTTGAGAATATTAATTGTCATAATTATACTTTTTGTATTATTAATGAATTTAAAAGAATGGCAAAATAGTAAATTCATATTTTATTCCTTAATTTTTGAAAAGGGTCTAATATTTTGGAATAATAAAAAATGGAATAAATGACTAATATTTTGAGACGGCAGAAGTATTCAGTTTGCTTGGTTTAATTTTTCCAAAAATACTTTTCAGAAAATTCTACTTTCTTATTTTTTGTATTTTTTTGTTTTTACTGAATTTTTTTTAATATTTTAAGTATTTTTTTTACTTTTTTAGACACACCTAACATAAATACACTTAAAAAGTAAAAAAAATTGTAAAAAAATCTTTTAAAAATTCACTAAATACCAAAAAATATTAAAAAAAAAAAACAAGAATTCAGTACATTTTTTTGTATTTTTATGTATTTATTAATTTTTTGAAATATTTTTTCACAATTTTTTACTCTTTAGATACATCTAAGTAAAGTGCATTTAAAAAAGTAAAAAAAAATGTTTAAAATTTTAAAAATATTTAATAAAAACAAAAAAACACGAAAACCAAATAACTCAATTTTCAAAAACTTAATTTTCAAAAAAGTCAAGCCAAACACACTGATTATTTTTTTAAACTATGACCAGGAATGGTTAAATAATAACATTTGTGGTACCGACACTACAAATGTTACAACTGCTATAACTTTTATATGGTACATACTATTTTGAAAATTTTAAAATAAAATGAAAAAAAAAATATATATATATATATATAATTATGAGGTGCTCAGGTCATAAGTTCAAATTTGAATTTCATTGGTTGAAAGATCCACGCACGAAACTATCTAGTCCATAAAGACATGCTTATGAAAAATGACCAAACTACCCAATTTCTGTTCTACTCTCTTTAACAATTGTTTTATCTGTCCAAAACACACTCTCTCTCTCTCAATCAACTATTTGTGTCTCATCTCTCTCTCTGTTCTCTATCTCTCTCTCTCTATCATCACTTTTCTCTCTCTCTCTTACTCTTCATCTCTCTTTATCCACCGCCCCATTTGGCACCGTCAACAACCTCGCGGCCCTCTATTGGGACCGAATTCCTAGGACCTAGTGTCGTGTATAGATTAGACCAAAAAAATAAAATAAAATTTACAGTGATCTATAAAACCTTACAAGGTGGGATTAGGGTTTATATCTTCGAGATCTATCTGTTCTGATCTTGTTTAAATTACAAATAGAAGATTGTAGTTGATGAATTCTGTACTCGGTTGAACCTTACGATCTTCTACCGTATTCCTTCCTTATGCCTGATCACGAACTGAGTGTGGGCTAAAAAACGTGAACCTAAACCGTTCACCTTTTAAGATTCGTTGGATAAAATATTTATGCAAAAAATAAAGATAATTGAATATATGTTTAAATCAAATTTGTATTATAGAAAATAGATGATTATTCTTAAAATTATATTTGACATTTATTTTTTAAAAATAAATATACGATTTAAACATATAGTTATCGATATCTTATCATTTTAAATTTTTACATAAATATTATACTCAACGAGTGCTAAAAAGTGAACGGTTCTAATTACCAAAATTGATCTCAAAATAAGTCTATCAAGCTCAAACACGGTCTCAAATTAAGATAAAAACTTAAAAGAAACCAAACCCAATTTTATATTATGTTGTTAAACTGAGATTATGATTTCTAAATAATTGCAAGGTATAACTTGACACTCTCTCCTCCTCTCTTTGTGAATCCAGGAAGAACAGTAAAGATGCTCTAAGAATTTTTTTGGAAAAATTACAAATAAATGGTAAGTCACAAAATATTTACAAATTTATTAAAAAAAATTATAATTTTAATTATTAAAGTTGATGAAATTTATCATTGATTTAAAATTAATTTTGAAAATTTACATTGATATGCAATTTTTTTAATTTCTTTTTTTGCTATTTTATAAATTTAATTTCAACTAATTAATATTACTAGAATAAAAATTAAATAAATATAATGTATCTTAGGGTTGTGCTTTTTTTAGGCACTTATCTTAGGGTCTTACTAACGAGTACTAGGTATTAGTAAAAGATAAAAAATAAAAAATAAAAAATAAATAAAAAAAATTGAAATACAAACGGCACTTTTTATTAAATTTAATGTACTTTTACTCAAATCAATATACTTTTTAATAATTTTATATATTTTCAAGACACTTTATATATACTTTCTAACATTAAATAATGCATAGGGAACGCTTACTAGTATTTGTCTTTATCTTATATCTACAATTTAATATTATTATATTAATAATCGTCTCAATTAATTTAGTCAAACTTTAATTCAAAAAAAAAAACTTCATTTAAAAGTGAGAAAATGTTAATTGTATGTATCAATTAGTTTATTATGTAACATAATTTTAAAAATTTTAGATATTTATAATTTATATAATAGATAAGATTAATAATAATATTATAATACTAATTGATACATTGATTAATATAGTAATTGAATCATATAATACCACGTAAATTTATATGCCTTCCGAGAACATGCCATTATTGACTCATCTGTCTCATCACAGCACGCCATTATTGACTCATCTGCCTCTTGATTTGCAGGAAATGGGAAGGGGAAATTGCAATTCAGTCGAGGGGCTAAAAAATAATTGCAAATTAACAGTAAAGATTATCAATTTTAATAATTAAAATGATATATATTTTTTTTAATTTTTTTTTTATGATTTTGCAATTGTATTTTTGTCTTTCAACGAATTTGCAGTTTCTCCAAATGGGAATGATCCTATGCCTTAGAAACATTATTGGAAAAATTAAAATTAAAATTTAGTTTTAAAAAATAATTACATAATCATGGAAAAATTTATAATTTTAATAATTAAAATTTGTAAATTTTACAAAGAATTTGATTTTTTTTTTTCAACCACCCACTGAGTAGTTATTTATCTAAAATTATTTTATATCCCATGTGATATTATCATATAAATCAATTTAAGTCATTAATTTATCAACTTTGATTGATACCCCAGTTTTCCCCACTGGGGTCCAGGGCGTCTGAAACATTATGCTTAATTTATATAGGTTTCAAATAAATAAATGTCTTGAATTAATTTATGACGTTACCAGGTCAATGTTTTGGAACCATAAATAATTGCTTATGCCTCAGGCAGCTAGCCTGCTATGTACTGTACACCCTTCGTCGGGTCGATATCAAATTCATTTTGATGTTCCCTCATTGTCAAATAGAGTATTTATAATAAAAATTAAATTAATTGAATATTAGTAATCGTATAATTTAAATTTTAAAAAATATTATTATTAAATTTATACTTGTTATTTTTTAAATAAATATGATATTATTATATAATTACAAATATGTAATTAATTTTGTTTCGTTTCATAAATGATTTGAATCTTATTGGGCCAAAAAAAAAAAAAGAAGACAAATCGTATCATATAAATAATTTAGGATAAATTACAATCAAGTTCTTTAGTAACTCATCCAGGAATCTTAAACAAAGATAAATAATAAACAGGAAGGTTGCTCAAAATAGATTTAATTAAGGATAATCTCCCGCCAAAAGATAGATGCCTTCTCTTCCAGCTGGCAAGCTTAACTTTAAACTTCCTAATAACAGGGGCCTATGTTGATTTAAGTCTAGGACTAGCACCAAGAGGTAACCCCAAGTAAGAAATAGGAAGCACATCTTTAGAACAATTGAGTATATCAGCAAACTGGTCCAGAATGTCCTCATCCACTCCAACTCCAATAACTGAACTTTTGTTGTAGTTAATCTTAAGTCCAGAAACAACTTCAAAGCATCGAAGCAACCTCTTGATACGAAGAATTTCCTCATAATTGGCCTCACTGAACAAGATTGTGTCATTTGCAAATTGAAGATGTGACACATTTACCAAATCAGTCCCAATAACAGCCCCAGTGAAAATACCCAACTCTCTAGCCCTCAAAATCAAAATGTTAAGACTTTCCACAACCATATTAAATAAAAAAGGGGAGAGAAGATCCCCTTCCCTTAAACCCCTTTCTATAATAAACTCCTCTGTATGGCTACCATTAACTAAAACAGAGATTCTAGCATTAGTAACACAGCTTTTAATCCAATTCCTCCATTTGAGACCGAATTCAAAACTTTCTATCAAATTAAATAAGAAATTCCAATTGACATAGTCATACGCTTTCTCAAAGTCGATTTTAATAATCACCCCTTTTTCTTTTTACTCTTCCACCATTCCAACACCTCATTTGCTACAAGCACCCATCAAGAATGGATCTCCCCCCAAAAAAAGCTGACTGGGAAGGGCTAATAATGGATGGAAGAACTAACTTCAACCTTCTAGAAAGCACTTTGGCAAGAATCTTGTACATGGAACCAATAAGACTAATT
>NW_021025372.1:1333604-1346690 GCF_004153795.1 Camellia sinensis | reverse complement strand
CTATACTTGCTTGTGTGCATCACATAGTAAAGTTAGCTAATAATCAAATAAGAACACATGAGGTTTATAAAACAACATATCATGTTTAGTAGAGGCTGATCCTTTGATCGGACGAGCGGGGGTGCTCATTTCAGGACCTTCCCCTCTCGTACCCAAGTTCCTAAGCCAAGGCAACTTTGGTGATGACGGACACGTGGCTTTTGGCACGAGTCAGGGTTTTCTAAATTTCCCAAAAATAAAATATTTAGGTGACGACTCTGTAATCTGGAAAAGCAGTCCAATTTTGGCATTATTTGATCTCAAATCTGATTTTCCAAAATGATTTGCCGAATTGGACTCTTTGGTGTTTATCTGTCTCACATTGCACTTTGTGAGATTAGACTCAGAACCGTGACAGGAGTCCGAACTGTAGGAGACCGATTCGATGCTCTCCAAAAGGGGGCGTGAAGAAGTCGAGTCCACAGTTTCTGGCAACTCTACTAGGGACTTAGAGAACTTGACTCGAACTCATGATATGTTGTTTTATTTACACTTATGTGTTTCTTTGCATTGCATATGCATTGGTGTGCTTAAGTCATAGTGTTTTCCATCTGCTATTCCTGAACAGTTTGCCGGAGGCTTGCTTGGAAAAAAGTGCCATAAGGCTGACCGATTACGGGCTCTACCACGATGGGAACTCAAACCTTAGATCTGGACTACCGTTGTACTGTTTGATCCTCCTTTCACTTCTCGGTGTTAGAAGCGAGAGGTATATTAGGTGGTGTTGCTAAGGCACCCTTTTTGACCAATGGACCTAGTTGCATATCGGAAGCCATAAAGACCATTCCAAATTAGGACAGTGTAGACAGCCCGAACTCTCTCCGCGCGCAAGGGCGCGAATTGGGTTCTTAGTTACTACAGTTTGGACTCTTGTCACGGTTCTGAATCTAATCTCACAAAGTGCAATATAAGACTGATAAATCACCAAAGAGTCTAACCTAACAAATCATTTTGGAAAACTGATGTTCAATCAAATAATGCCAAAATTAGACCGCTTTGCCAAATTACAGAGTCGCCACCTAAATATTTTGTTTTTGGGAAATTTAGGAAACCCTAACCTGTGCCAAAGGCCACGTGGCCATCATCACCAAAGTTGCCTCGGCTCGGGAACTTGAGTACGAGAGAGGAAGGTCCTGAAATGAGCACCCCCGCTCGCCCAATCAAAAGATCGGCCTCTACTAAGCATGATATGTTGTTTTATAAACCTTATGTGTTCTTATTCCGATTATTAGTCTATCATTACTACGTGATGCACAGAGCATGCAAGTATAGACTATATCACAAGAATTGGAACAACTTAATTCAATATTTGTTTTTCGAAAATGGTTTAGAATTGCCACCCTCAAGTAGGCTAAAGCGTGGATTTGCCACCCTCAAGTTGGCTTAAAACATGATGATTTGCCACCTTCAAGTAGGCTTAAAACTCACATTTTGATGAATTGTTTCAATTCAAGTAACAAAACCTTCATCCACAGGCATTCAAGCAATTAATCACTTAAGCACGTAGCCTCATGGCAAGCATGCTAAACATGGCAATCGTTCACACTCATGCAAGATGGTAAAGCGTAAACACTTAGAGCGTACTCCGAGCCAAAACAAAAAAAACTAGTTAGAAATATGCATGATTCTAACTATATTCAACATGCCTAATGTAGCACATGCAAAAATGCAACTAAATAGACGCGGCTATCTAAGATGGCATATGAATTCAATTTGATAACATGTGTTCAAAGAAGAATTGAAATACAATGCAGTTTGAATGATGCACCGAGCCCGGTGCATGCAAGACAAATGAATGAATGCAAAAATGCAAGCATAAAGTATGCTAATTGAAATATGCCCTAATCTAACCATCGAAAGCAGTTAAATAAAAGGAGAAAGATGTGGGGTTAGAAGACATTCACACACACGCACACTTATTACAACATATTCCCTCTCGACGGAGGGTCCGAATAAATAAGCTAAGCTAATCTAAGCTAAGCTACTTATTACAAAACGAACTAATTAACTAACTATTCTTGCTAATTAATTACAAACCGAATTGAATAACTAGCTAATCTAAGCTAATTAAAATATTACAAAATGAATTAATTAGCTAAACACATCAATTATCTAATTACAAAACTAGTAAATTAACTAGCTAAGTAAAGCAGTTAAATGGCCTCGCGGGCGAGGGAGACATGCATGCTCAGTTGGCATCGTCCCGAAAATCCATTGCCTTGCCTCTGTTTGCACTTGCCTTGATCTCTGAAAATTGTGCCAATCTCCAGACTACCTTTGCTTCAAAACAGGGACCTCCCGGTGGAATGCCAGCCAGAAAAAGTGGCTACCAGCCACTTTAACTGGCAAGTCGGCTAGTGCCACTGGCCGGTCAACTAGTTACTTCTCCCAGCTTCTGGTTTTGCTGCAACAGAGAACAATAGAGGCGTATTTGCAAGAAAATGTGTGTACATCCACCCTCCTCATCACATCTCAAGCTCAAAGGCGAGTGGCACTCGGCTCTCAAGCCACCAACCAAAGATTTTCAATGCATGGTGGCCGAGAACCAAGCTTGTACAAGCTTGATGAATGCACACATAAGACTTGAATGGCCACCACCATATCATGCGGGTGTCGGCGACTAAGAAACGTGACACGTTTCGTCACTTTGAGTATGAAATGTCCCACATTTCTTGTGTTTGGATTAATGTCCGATCCAAACACATGCAATGCAACACAAATGCTTTTCTTATTTATGTTTTACTTGTCCAATTCTTGTTTACACATTTTAGCTTACCAATTAGTCCTTTAACCGGTTAAGTCCAAAGTGTTAGTCCTCTAAATGGAAAAATGGCCTCAGCCACAAGCACCTTGAGCATGAAAGAAGCCTCATGCTATTGGTTAGTAGAAACCCTCAAGAGAAGGCTAAAACCATTAGATGTGAGAGCCTCAATTCCATGCTCAAGCCAACAAGGGGCTAAACACCTCTTCCAAAGCACATGAAAGAGTGAATTAATGGAGTGCAATAGCATATATTTCAGCACTGAAATAGCATGCAAAAGACACTAAATCATGCAAGACATGCATGTAAGACATATTAAGGACCCAAAGGTATTGAAACTAGTGAAGGACACAACACTAGAGGCATGCCATACAATGCTCAAACAACCAACCCAGCTCTAAATCATGCTGAAACTTAGGCACAAAAAGCAAGAAATACATGCTCACTCATTGGCTCGCAAGCAAGGCATAATGCTCAATTCTCAAAAGCACTTAACGAGTGGAATATCTGAGAGTGTGGCAGTAATATATGCTTTGAAATTACATGCTAAAGGGTGCTATATCATGCAAACATCACAAACAAAGCATGCTAGAGGCCCTAAAACTCAAAACTAGTTAAGGCACTTGCACTATAGCTATGCAATACAAAGCTCACATGGGACAAACACTCCAAAACAGTCCTAAAACAACTTAAAATACGTCCTAAAACATGCTTGAAATAAGCTAAGAATGGCTAGACTTATAGGCCAAAACAATAGCACATGTTAGGCAATTTAGCACAATTGCACTACAAGCATACAAAACAAAGCTCAAGTGATCAAACCAACTCAAAACAGAGTTGAAACATGAGCAAAAATGTGCTGGAGCCAAGCTAACACAAGCTAGAAAGATAGGCTAATTCATTAAGCATGTTAGGCTAGTAAGCAAAATTACACTACAAGTGTAAGAAGCAAATGAGGGGTGCTCTAACCAGCCAAAAACAGAGTTATAACATGTTAAAATAATACCAAAAATATGCTTGAACTAAGCCAACACAAGTTATAAAAATATGCTACTTTATAGTGCTAACAAGGCATGGCATAGAAAGACAAGGAGGGAAGGCCACCCCCTCCTATTTTGGAACTCAAAATCAACTTTTTGCCGCTGAAAATCCCCTGGATTTCAGTGGTTAAAAGGCCAAAAAGAGGTTATTTGAAAAGCTTTGAGAGATGGCTCAAAAGGCTCTACAAGCCAAGAGCAAAAAGGGTGGACTGCTCCCAAACTCAAAAGGGGGCTAAATCGCCAATTTTAGGACTGAAAAACAGAGTATTTTCAGTTCAAAACCAAGCAAAAAATAGTTTGCAAAGGTGGCAAAACAAGTGTGCAAGTCAAGCTTAAATGTGGTAAGTTGTATACCTTTGAAGCAAAGCACACACTAGGCACAAAAGAGGCACCAAACCAAGCTCAATCCTCCATTTAGAGCTTAAACAAGGCTCCAACTGGAGCACTTGGCGGACAGCTGGAGAAGAAATATCTGCAAAAAAAATCTGAGTCAGCTACTTAACTGGTCACTCCAATTGGCTGGCAAGGGGAAAAAGTGGATGGCAAATGCCGTTGCTGAAGCCCCGGAAGTAAGCTTTCCAATGGTGGCAGCCTTGCATCAAAATTCCAACTGTGCAAAGAGTTTGCTCATTTTAGTGAAGCCGCTCAGTTTTGGTCCTAACCGAATTAATGCCCAACTTCTCCTCAATTTGGTTTCTTTTCTTCTCTCCTCTTTTCTTCAACTCCAAACCTTTAAACAAGGTGTTTTGGAAGATTTTTCAAACATTTCATGTCTCTTTCATTCATTTCCACTTTGCCTTTGCTCGGTTTACCGAAAAGCGCAACATTTAACAAAATGCGAACCTCGGAACATCGTAGAAACTTTCTTTCAAAAAAAGCATTTTGAAAGAGAGGGTTTTAAGGTCTAAAAACCATTCAAAATAGCTTTGATCCAAAATGGGGTGTAAGGTTGGGATTTGACTCTCCTCTTGCCGAAGAAAGTGAACCTTTGCACTGCACAACTTTCATCACCAAAGAAGCCATCAGTGGCGCCCAAGTCTTAAGGGTGGTCAAAAATGGGGTGTCTACAGTTGCCTCTCTTTGACAGAGCTCAAAGTCATGAAATGACGTGAGTGAATGTGAAAGCCTAGAGACGACCCATTTTTGACAAGGTCGAAGACTTGGGCAAACAAACAAAATATAGATAAATAAATGGTTGCGCCCTCAGGCTGCCTACGTATCCCTTTGCAAGGAATCAAACTAGCGCAGTTCAGGGGCAGGATACAAAAATGATACACAATGCAACAAAACAATATAAATGAAATGCAATGCAATGAAATAATCGAACCTCAAATAGTGCAAAACTACACAAATATCATAAAAGGATGGAGATGCAAAATCAAACTACGTATAACATAGAAAAGGTGGCGGAACCCTCAAACCATAATTCTCTTAGTGAGATAGGTGTGTGCACATGCAGAACTATGTGTTTCGTAGAAAGAATACAAATAATTGGGTGGCGTGATATAAGTGAGGAATGATCTACTGAGGAAATATCGTGATCCTACATGCTGAATGCAACAAAACAAAGTACAATGCAATGGATGCAGTGGATGTGGCGAATAAGGCCTGCGTCCAAACCACATTTCTACCTAGCAAAGGTATGGGCACAAAACAGACCACGTCTAACATAGAAAAGGTGCCGAACCCCTTAGACCACAATTCTCTTAGTGGAATAGGCACGTACACATTACCACAGAACCATGCTTCTATGAAGGAAATGTATGAGCACATGCCAGACCAAGCTTAACATGGAAAGGATGCAGGCGATAAAACAGATATGATACAATAGATGCATGCGATAGATGCTATGCAACACTTATGATAGATACGATGATGTAGCTAGGAAGCGATGCTCTCGAAAGTACCTTACAGGGGCAATTGGTGATGACTCACCTTATGCTGCTGGGGATCTTCCTCTTTTGTATCTTGCATTTTCGAACCACAGGTACTACTTTTCTCCATCGCTATGTTCGCAGCATTCCTTATTCTCCAACAGGGTGACAGACTAGGTTGGTTCAATATCCAGAATTGAGGCGCATACCCGCTACCTCAACCTATGGGGCTTCCATACAGATTTCAAGCTGAGGATACACCCCTGGGTATTTAAACCAGACTTTAGTCTCGGAAATTTTGAACCTTTGCGTTCTAGGCATTGCCATTCGAATTCTAGTTTCCACCATCGTAGTTGATCTCTTGGGAACTCACAACAAACACAGGCAGGTGGCTATACCAGACCACTGGAAGTCGTTCGGGCACGACAAACACCAAAGGAATTGCACCTTTAGAGGATTTAAGGTCTCCTAGACCAGAAAATGCACAAGACAGTGTGGAAACATACAAGGCCGCAAGACTACAACAAACATTCAAGTTAGCAATACATAGTTGTGCCCGCTGGCTGGGGCAAGATACAAATGGTATGCACAATGCAAGAACATAACTTATGATCATGTAATGAGGTTGTAATGAAGTATTCAAATGCAAATGTTATACAAAGAAATGCTACATGTGAACAAACCGAAACACGATATAGCAAACTCAAACATGAATAGAAGTAAGTAAACATGAACCAAACCACATTTCATGAAGAAAGGATATAAGAAGATTATGCAATCTTAACTACACGGCATGTAGGAAAGGCTAAAAGCGACCATCGGGCACACCCAAGGTCTCAAACAAGATTCCGACGCGTTGCACGCAAAAGGAAAATGAGTGGTATAAGCATTGGAACACATTCTAAATGCTCTTAACCAAAGACAACCTAACACGTCACGCACGCGAGGAGAAAGAACAATAATGCGTACGGCATACGGGATAAACTGCAACAATTACAATAGATACACAAAGTAAGCATGTGCAATAGATACACGAAATGAACATGTGCAATAGATGCACAAATTGAGCATGTGTGGTAGATACACAAAGTGAACGTGTGATAGATACGCAAAGTGAGCATGTGCGATAGATACACAAAGCGGATATGTGATAGATACACAAAGTGAGCATGTGTGATAGATACACAAAGCGAACGCATGTGATAGATACACAAAGTGAACGTGTGATAGATACACAAAGTGAGCATGTGTGATAGATACGCAAAGCGAACGTGTGATAGATACACAAAGAGAACGTGTGTGATAGATACACAAAGCGAGCATGTGTGATAGATACACAAAGTGAGCATGTGTGATAGATACACAAAGTAAATATGTGCGATAGATACACAAAGCAAACGTGAGATAGATACACAAAGTGTGCATGTGTGATAGATACACAAAGCGAGCATGTGCGATAGATACACAAAGTGAGCATGTGTGATAGATACACAAATCGAACGTGTGATAGATACACAAAGTGAGCATGTGTGATAGATACATAAAGCAAGCATGTGCAATAGATACACAAAGGGAACGTGTGATAGATTCACAAAGTGAGCATGTGTGATAGATACACAAAGCGAACGTGTGATAGATACACAAAGGGAGCATGTGTGATAGATACACAAAGCGAACGTGGGATAGATACGCAAAGTGAGCATGTGTGATAGATACACAAAGCGAGCATGTGCGATAGATACACGAAGCGACCATGTGTGATAGATACACAAAGTGAGAATGTGCGATAGATACACAAAGCGAACATGTGATAGATACACAAAGCGAGCATGTGCGATAGATACACAAAGCGAGCATGTGTGATAGATACACAAAGTGAGCATGTGTGATAGATACACAAAGTGAGCATGTGCGATAGATATACAAAGCGAACGTGTGACAGATACACAAAGCGAGCATGTGCAATAGATACACAAAGCGAGCATGTGCGATAGATACACAAAGCGAGCATGTGTGATAGATACACAAAGCAAGCATGTGTGATAGATACACAAAACGAACGTGTGATAGATACACAAAGTGAGCATGTGTGATAGATACACGAAGCGAGCATGTGTGATAGATACACAAAGTGAGCATGCGTGATAGATACACAAAGCGAATATGTGCGATAGATACACAAAATGAAAGAAAGCGTTCTCTTACCGAGACGTGAATGATCTTAACCGAAACTTCTCTAAATGAACCGTACATACAATATCGTGCCTCTCGAATAAGTTGCAATATGCTCAACTTAAAAAGGACACATCTCGTCCATATTGGCGAGGGATAACATCTGCATGCTGCTTTAATTGCCATTCTAACTTGAAGTAGGCTTAAACTTGGGGTCGAGATACACTCATACTCCAGGGAAAGGTGAGGCCTGAGAAAGTGCACCTAGAATGCAGTCTCGAAATTTGCTAGAGTTGAAACATACTAAGATGCTCCAAATTTTCCCTCTTTTCTTTTGCTTTGTAGTCTGGAACCTATGTAGCTTCAGGTAGGTCCTTGTTTTATTGTTCTCACATGACTTGGGTTGAACCTTGCAGTTTATGAAAGAAAGAAATCCTGTTTTGTACATATGTGGAGAACTTCACAGCACTCTGAGCACAAAACGATTCATTTTGAAATTGAAATTGAGAAATGAGTTCTCAACAGGGTATTGAGCCTATGACTGACGACAATCAAAACAACTCAACAAAGGAAAACAAAGGTAAAACAACCTAAACGACTCAACAAAGGAAAAACAAAGGTAAAACAACTTGAACACATCTATTCACAACGACTCAAAACAAGAATCGAGACAAACAAAAACAACAAACACAACACTCGTATGTGTTCTAATGGCGAGAGACCTCTCAGTTCACGAGGAGCCAGCTTCTTCGGGTATTGTTTCCCACCCTTTCTTATTTGTGATTCTCACATCACTCTGGCACTCAATTTCTAGTTTTCTGAAAAAGCCCTTTCCTTACTTTTTCTCTCAGCGCACATCTCTCTTTTCTTCAATCTCTCTTACTTTTTTATCCCTTCCCCGGGTGGTTGATGGATAAGCAGGAAATTATGGGTTCTTGCCCCTAGTATTCTACTAGATTCTCCTTCTTTCGCTCACAACTAGTGAGCTTCTCCCACAGAGGGGATATGGCGCGACTGGATGCGCAGCAAATTTGTAATTGCCATCAGTTGACGATGTCCTTGGCCAGTTTGGATGTGATCAAATCTGTCCAGATGAGGGAGTGGAATATTCTGATCAATTCCATTTTGTGCTTCGCATTCGGCTTGATACCTCACTGCTCGGAGGATGAGAGAGCTTTCGGCCTTTTGCTTGTTAGCTTCAGTTGTGCCCTTTCTGGTGAGTATAGCGCCCTTTCTGGCGAGTATGGTGCCCTTTCTGGCAAGTATAGGGACAACGGGGAAAAGACAAAAAACCTGACTCAACTGTGCCCCTAGTTCATCACTTTGACCATTTTGTTTTTGTTTTGCTTTCTACTAAAACAATTTTGACCAATATGAGAGTTAGATTAACATACTTGTTCGATTTTCTGATTTGAAATCAGGCAAGTCAGGCTATGAGCACTGAATTTTTTCCTTTTTTGGGTCCAAGAAATGGTCCAGGTTTGGAAAAATGGGATAATTTTTGAGAGAATTAGTCAACCTCATTAAAAAATTCTCAAAAACTGTTTTTGTAAAAATGGCCACTGCTCGACCAGCGTGGAATTTACTCTTGAGATGTACAACCTCAGATCCAAAACAATGAAAAATTGCCCCTTGTCTGAATCAAGCCAGGATCATTCTCAGTACTCACATTAACAAACATGATCTCATTCATTAAGGGCTTAGCATGCCTCTCTTTCTCTCAATTGATAAAATTTTTGGAAATCCCGAGGAATTCCTTCCTCTTTGTTTTCATCACAATATTTAAAAAGTTTTGAAAAACTTAGGTCAATGCAATGATTTCAAGGCACATAAAAGTTGGCGTAAATCTCTGTCGTTTCATTCAGAATTCAGATTTGCTGGCATAACTGGGTTCATGGCAAAAACAGACTCAAAAGAAAGAGCGCAAAAGGCAAACACAAAAAACAAGATAGTGATATCCGGGGTAACACCCCTGGAATCACCTAACTCCGACACAACAGGACTGACTCAATACAACAAGACAGACCTAACTAACTCAACACAAAAAAAAAAACTGACTCAATACAACACAACAAGACTGACCCAATACCCAAGTCAGAAAGTAAAGTAAACAGTATTTGCACATTGCTCAAAATAGTGCGTGCCATCCATCACATCTGGAGTAAATTGAGCGCCATCCGCAGGTGGTTTATCCCCTGATCACATAATCACATTATCCCCCACATTCACTGATCTAGTGCCCATAGACTTTGCAGGACCTGGTGCGATGATGACCTCGTTGTCAATCAGATCTTGAATATCATGGCAAAGATGAAAACACATGTCAGTGTCATGGCTGGCTTGTTGATGGAAGGCACATTACTTAGCTAGATCATGCTTAGTTGGAAGGGGATCTGGGAGAGGCCAAGTCTCAATTGAGATGGCCTTGCCCTATATGGATTTGGAGAGCTTTGGATAAGGTCATGCAAAGTGGGGTAAAGACCCTCTTGCCTCGGGCCTGGTAGCTGGAAGTTTGGGGGTTTGGGTTGGATGTACCGGCGAAGGAGTTGGCAGATGTTGATTGGGTTCGCTGATCTCTTCCGAGTGTAGTATTGGAGCTGAAAGGGGTGTTTCTGGTACGACATCCCATGTCCTGGCTTGCCCCTTGATTCAAACTGCCCCCAACTTGAGTGGCAAAAGTGTCATCCATAGTTTTTGCAACAACTGCGAGCACTTGCTGTTTGTTCAATCCTTCGGCCTTCAAAGCCTCAATAGCCCACAGAAGGTGTTCATGGGAACCAATGCCTGCCCCTACCTTGTTCTTACCACTCGCCTCCACTTTGCCAAGAGATTGGGTCGCTATATCAGAGCGGAGCCTAGTTGTTGTTGACATGCCATTGCCCATACCTGAGATAGCTTTAGGCTGGCCATTTTCAATTGTAGCTCGCCCTAAGATTGAGGAGCCTTTTGGATTGAAACTTCTGGCCTGTGATGTGGCTGGTGATGGAGCCAAAATTCCAAAGGCTAAATATGCCACTGTTCTTTGAAGATCTTCGATCATGTTCATCAACTCGGAAGTAGTGGATTCACAGGTTTGAGATGATTGGGGTTCAAGTGCATCCATCTGTAGACACCCCATTTTTGACCGTCCTCAAGACTTGGACGTCACCGTTTGAACACTCAGTGATTATCCATGTTTGTGTTTGTTTGGAGTTCCTGGAGGTTTTGGCTCGCGCGCCCTACCTCAGAATCTCCGAACTTGACCGTTTAGTGTCCGGTTTTGCACCGAACACTTGTGTTTTGCCTTGGGAGGACAGAATAGGGCTTGTAGACCAACCCCACACACCACCGGCAGTGGCTGGAGGTCGCCGGCTGGCCTCTTTCTTCCATCGGCACTTTTGTTTGCCGGTCGGCACACTTTATTGCCGGTCGGCATAATTTGTTGCCGATCGGCACTGTTTTTTGTCGAAATGACATTTTTGGGCAGCCGACCACTGTTCATCCACTTTATGGAGATATTTTGTGCCAGCTGTGATAGCTGGCACCAACTCTTCCCCCCTCCATACACGTGTATGGAGGGATCTCCCTCTAAGCAAGCTTGTTGAATAAGCTTTGCAAGAGGGAGTCTTCCTTATAAGAGAGAGGCTTTCCTCTTGGTTCTAGGTTAGAACTTTGAGGCAAAAACCAGCCTCTAGAAATATAGATACATATTATCTCTATACCTCTCTCCCTCTCTCTTCTTGTGTGTGTTTTTTGGCTCAAAAGGTGTGTTTTACCTTACTTTTGCACCATTACACACACCATTACACCTTACTCCGAATTTGAGGCACTTGGAGGAGTTGTTTCTTGAGTTTTGGACTGGTTTTGATCCAAAGAAGGAGGCTAGACCACTTGTTCTTCAAGGGTTCTTCAAGGGTGAGTTTTTTCCCTTTTATTCCCCAAACTTGGAATGGCTTTCTACCTATTTTGTTTACTGTTTTAGCTCTTGTGTATAACATGAAAAAGGCTTAAATTTTCCTGCTCTAGCACTTTCATTAAGGTCATTTTGTGGTTTGAGTGCAAACTCACCCTCATAGGCTTTGTTTGGTCTATTTTGGTGCCTTTTTGATAAGCTTTTGTTTGCTTCAGCATTTTGATCTTTTCATCACTAAAAGTCAGTGTTATTTTAGTGTCAAAAAAGTTGGTTTGAAGTCTTGCATAGGGGAGGGACACCCCTCTCCCCTTTTGGTTTTGTTTCCTTACTTTTTGGGCTAAAAGGGATAGCATGTGTGCTTGTTGTTTCTTGGCTTCATTTCAGTATTTTTTTTAGGCATCTTGGGTCATATATAACCTCTGTTTTTGGTCGGATTTGGCCCCCCTTGTATGCTTATAATACTTGCTTTGTATCACTCCATTTTGCCTAGAAGTGGATCTCATGATTAGGCCATGATTCTTGTGTGTGTTGGCTTAGTTCCATGAAGCATTTAGCATTGTTTTTCCATGCTTAAAATCTGTTGGTTATCAACTTGGTCATGTTTGGCATGTTTGTTATGGTTACTATGCATTTTGGCTTGTGAGCCCTCAAGTATATGAGTCATAAATGCTTTGGTTGGTCTACTTTGATGAGTGGAGGTTGTTTGCCATGCTATTTCATTCCAAACATCATGCTTGTATGTGTGCATGCATGGCCTCTTTTATGTCTTGAAGGTGTCCCCTTTTATGCCTATGCATGGGCCTTAGTGAATGTGCATCTTGGGAGTCATCTTAGCTACCATACTAGGAGGATTTGGAGCCTTATTTTGCATGTTAATATTCTGTTTTTGCTTGCCCCAATCATGCCATGGGTGGTCATGTTAGTGAGGATGAAATGCCTTCTTTTTTTTGTGCCTTAGCCTTGGGACCAATAGTTTGCATGTTGGCATGAACATTGGTCCATCTATCGGACACTTTTGGCCACTGTTTTGAGAAGGGTGAGGGCCTGCCCCTTTGCCATTTTAAGCCCTCTTGCATGCTTGCTCCATGTTTGTTGCATAGTTGTTCCATTAAGCGATACTTTCTATCAATCCCATGGTCAAATTGGTCCATGTTTGCATCACATTTGTACCTTGTATGCTTCCATGTTTGCTTGTATGCTTGCATAAGTTTGTTGCCATGCCATGTTGCATCCTTAGCTTACATGCCTAGGATTGTATCCCATTTGCATGCATGCTTGGCCTCTTGAAGTGCTTGTGATAGAGGTTGA